>KV751357.1:49324-61852 GCA_001698575.1 Mola mola | reverse complement strand
ATGGCTAGACAAGACACAGCAGTCAGCGTATTTCCAGCTTACAAGCCCCTGCTGTGTAAAAGCAAGCTTCGATACATTTTCCGAAAAGGTTTTTTAACAAGAGAACACAACTAAAAGGACAAACAAGCTCAGCAGTGGCAGACCCCAACATTCTTTCTCGCTCTTCTTATCATAATGCCGATAAATCATTAACTCGCTAAAGCCCGTTCCTGCTGCTGCTGCTGGGTGTTTCCATTGCCAAAACGCAGCATAAGGCGTGTGCAGTTTGGAGTAAATGTTGTATACATTACGCCAAGATTGAATTTCACATATTGTGGTTGAAATAATAGGAGCATAACACCATCATAAGAATGCATATAAGCTGCACTAGAAATACTTTGTAGGGTGCTACTTTATGCTTAAATCCCATCATCTTACAGTAGATTGTATGTATGCCATATACATTACTTTGACTACCATATTTTTCCAGATTTACAGCATTTTCATAATAATAGAAGTAACAGTATGTAACAGAAAAAAAAAGAAATAAAACAAAATTAAATTAAATTTAAAAAATGAAAGGATAGTAGCACTTCCAGGACTAAAATTGGTTTACTGTGATTTGAGGTGCTCTTTGGGAAGGGATAAACATCGGAAAAGTTCCAAGACTCTCTCTTTGTAACAATTACTACACATTTATTTTCACACTATGGTCATGTAAGACCTTGAAAATGCATCCCAACGTGTTTCGGCATTGAGGGAGTTCAGGGACTCCTGATTTAAAGAGTTCCTCAGAGTTGTGATTTTTATTAAGTAATATGAAGTTGTAAGCATCCAAATCCTTATGTTTCCTACACGTTAATCAATGTATTACGTATCTATCATAATCTAGCAATAAAAGTACATAATTGTATGGGGGAAAAAAATTGAAATGAAAAGCATTGCTCTTTTTTTCTGTGACAATATAAAAGATAAGAGATTTTCCTCTGAAAAATAAATGTATTTCTGTGCAGTCAGCAGAACATATGTCACAGCTGTGGTGCACCGAGAGCGGCCGAAAGCAGTCCATGGTGGACCACCTAGGGAGCGCGCACTAATGTACCACTTTTCCATGCAGCTGAATTAAATCTCTGACTGACCTGTGACATGCGATTTGTCTTGAAATATGACTGATATATTGTCTCCAGAAGTGCTTTTGTTTTTCTTAAAGAAGGAAATGAAAATTGCAACAATAAACACGAATGGGATTGCAGTAGTTGTAGAATGGCAACACACAACACACATGGAACCCAAATATCGTGATTAAAATCGAATCGGGACAAAAGCGCATCGTCACCTTCCGCTATTGCAAACAAACACTGCTAGACTTTTGTCAATTCGGGACTGCTCCTTAGATACCTTTTACAGTGCAGTATTTCTACTTTTCCAACATGAAAATGCTGATGTATCACCGTTCTATGTTGACCCTGTATATCTTTGTTTATGATTTTTTTTCTGGTGGAGAAAGATATATCCTTTACAGTGACTGTGGGAGGAGGCTTAGCTGTCCTGTGTAGCAGGAACACGTCGTGTGTTTCTGGTTTGGCCCCTGCAGATGCATATCTGCACAGATCAGGTTTATATCCCTGTGCGTGGCCTGTCCGTCTGGGGCCATTACACCATCCACAGCCAAGTTAATCAAAGTTGACACAACAGCAAGTGAAAACAAAGAGCGAGGAAGCTCGTGACTGAGAGCTGGTAACTCGCCTGGGCCAACTTGCACGTTTCGGACATCGCCTTGCCCCAACTTCTTATTGTTGTTGGGCAATGGAGCAGTTCGAACTGCGCATGCCCACCGGTCGAGCCGCGTAGTCGTCAACCAGAGCTGCTGGGCGCACGGCAAGCTCGACCCATAGAAATGGACTCGCGTGATTCACCGCGCGAGCTGAAAGCGGCCGAGTGTTCGCCTGCGCGCGTCCGAATCGCCGCCGTTCCCCGCACCGGTTCGGACCCGCCACCGGACGGCGCTTCCGAATCGCCGCTTTTGTGACACTGTCGGGTGTTGCGCACACGTGTGGCGGCTCCATTCACTCTCTCTCGGCAGCGAGGTTCCGCGCACGCTAAAGCGCAATGTTGGCCACTTGCGGCGGAATCGGAAGAAAACGGCGGCCGCGGCGCGGCATCCGAGAAATACGTGTGTCGTCCACGCTGTGTTCGCACTTACCGAGGCTCCCCCGCTCCTCCTTAAAACCCGCACGGACTCGCCACAAAGAGGCGCGTGAGCGAAGTGGCTCGAGATCTTTTTGTAAAAAAAAAAAGGTCGGAGTGGGGGGGGGTGACAACCAAATGTACTTACCAACGAAATAGGACACCACCGGAGTGGGGGAGTGTGCCGTTCCTCTCCGCCTCCCCGCCTGTACCTCAGCGCGTCCTCTCTCAGAACTGTCCTCGTCTGCGGGACACGTCGTTGCGCTCAGGCCACCATGTTACCCCGCATGTCGCCTGCTGCTCTCATCCGGGCGTTTCGGGATTGAGCCGTCGCCTCCGCGCGGGCGTGATGACAGCTATGGATGAAGGAGGGGGGAGGAGGAGGTGGAGGAGGAGGAGGAGGGAGGGAGAGGAAGGGGAGAGGCAGCGGTCAGTCCGCCGAGGGCAGGATCAGGCCATGCGGGGGACGACACGGAAAACATACCGATGTTTGGGAGTTAACGCATAATGGACCCATCGGCCTAATTGTGCCTGCGTGTAAATCCGTGCGTCATTCATTATTAATATTTGCTTTAATTGTGGACTGAAATCAGTGTAAATGTCGCATTAAAAAAAATAAAAAAATAAAAAATATTCATAAAAATACGCATTTGTTGACGCAGCTAACGTCATTTATCTTATGAGGGTCTCTGCATCTGCGACTCTCTCTCGTGTTGGACTGGAATAACGGCCTCGGGGGTCATGAACGTGTGTCTGCGCCGCGTTCATGACGTCTAATCCGTTAAAAACGGTGCCTGTCTGTTATGGCTGTGGCCACGTGCGCGCGGCAATAAATGCGTTACGTAACCGGGCCAGCCAGTCAACAACGGGGGAGGGGTCGCTCGCATGGTTATTTACACCGGATAGGGTAAATAATCACAGATTAATTTCAAAAGAATTGCAAAAAAAAAAAGCGATAACAAACCTCAGATGGCTTCAGTGCCATCTTAAAATTCCCCTAAATTACATTGGAATTACAGTTGAATTTTAAAAACAAAATGGCTGTTAGCGGCCATCCTATAAAACTTAATGAGCACTGCTGTGTGTGAGAACTTTCTCGAATTGTACGATTGTGGCGTCTTGTTGGGACATGACACGGAAAAACACTGACACGGAGTGTCAGTGAAAGGTTTCACCCACGCCTTGCAGGGCCTTCCGTGTTATCCCACACTGAACAGCCACATAGAAGTCCTGTTCATCGCACACAAGACTGTATGTTAGGCTAGTACAGCCTTCACATACCATCCTGACAGCAAATCCAACTGCTGCTTTACCATAAAGCTCTTGTAATGCTCACCCCTGTGAGAATAAAATGATGCCTGATGGGTTTCAGACATTTAAATTCTAGGTTCCATCTGCTGAAGGACTAACCAACATTCACGAGGAGAAAAACCAGTGTCATAGTAATGACAAAAATATGAATGGAATAAGTGTTAGAAGTTATCAGTTGTGGGTGTGAAGGTGTGTTCTTTAGCAGGCCTAGACATTTTCATAACGGTCCACAAATGGTTGCTATGCTTCATAGAATTTATTAATCAAACTCTGAGGAGTTTATTAACGCTGAGACAATTCCGTCAAGCAGGACCGGATATCCATGCATGCCTTGCTAAAAGGAAGGATCGCGCTAATAACATCAGCAGGTCATCAAAAGAAAATTACAGAAACTGCCCAACTTAGTTTCTGGTTCTATATGACTTACAGTATGTTATTTCATCATTTAATCTTCTGTTTATAAGGACATCACATGCTAATCAACGTTATTGTAAATGTGCCATCACTGTTACTAATTTTCAGCTATATTGCTGATTTCAGGGAAAAAAACTGCTTTTGTTACAAGAAAATCTGCCAGATTCAGTGCATGTGGTGTGTCTCTCATGTACAGCCACAAAGTTATTTATAGTTTTTGGTGTTTTGGACTCTTTAACGGTTGATCCTCTTCAAAAGAAATCCCCCTCTTCTGTCACACTCTTTTCAGCCGTCTGTGCTTTCAGTTGTGTGCCTCTGATGTGGACCCGAGGGAAGAGGATGGATGAAGGTATTTAGGAATAAATAACATGTTGTGTCATTTACACGTCATTTACCCTAACTCATGATGTTCAAATTATGCTTATTATATGCGGTGGAAGATAAATTGGCTTGAAATAAACTTTTAGTGTAGATTAGTCTCGGAAAATGAGAACCTTTTGCCTTTTGGATCAAGTGGCAAAAAAAATTTTGCGTAACATGTTTGATCCGTTCCAATAATATCAGTGCTGAAACGAAATACTGCACAGGGGACGTTGAAAAAAAATCAAAGGTGATGGTTAAGATTTTACCGACACCATTAAAAACCTGCGTAAGCCATTCAGAGCCAACAGCAACAAATTATTAGCAACACATATTGACAAAGACTGACTGTATTTTTATATTTTACCGACTGTATTTACTTTATATTTTAAAGTATTGTTGCTTGTACTTTTTATTCTTAGTTTATGTTGTCCGTCATACTCGGCTGCTGCTATAATTTAGTTATACACTTTCATTGTACAACGACAATAAAAATGATTCTGATTCTGCAACAACAGTTTCCACTGTTTGACATACAAACAAGCAAATTATAAGCAGAGATGCAGAGCAATTAGACAAGTTAATCATACTATCATAAATGTAACACATAAGTCATGTAGCACAGAGATGGAATTGTTTCAAAAACTTTAGTGTGTTGTTGGGGCATGTATACACAGATGAATGGTTAGGGGGATTTATGGCTGAAGAAGGCAGGACTATTACTTGAAAGATGCAGTCAGTGAATTCTTCTTAATTGGAAAAAGCTGGGTTTGATACACGAGACGCCTGAACGCATCCACTCAACAAGCTCTGATTTATGATGTTTTTATTTTCGAAGATGATCCAATTTTATGAAAAGCGCAAGTTTATTTTCCTCATTCAAGCGTGGCAATAATATTAGGTGGCCTATTTCACAGCGGCACTTCTCGAACTAACGCTTATAAGGGTTGACATGTTGTGCCTCAGATGTGCCGTCTGCTCTCTAACTGTCACACAACAAATATCACAGCTTCATCACACTTACAGGAAATTGATCTTCTTTGTCATGGCTTTGCTCATTGTCTTCTCATTCCATGTTAAGATCCAGTTGCCAACTGTACAGCTCTTGTTCTTAAACAAAAAAAGGGTTAAAAATATTGCATAGTAATATGTTCTCATTTTTTTTCTGGAATGTGGGCGTGTCATCATCATCAATGGCACTCTTATCTTTATCTTACATAAAGCTGGAGTTGTGCAATTAACCTCTGGATTGGCAAACAGACCCCGTATGTAAACATCAACAATTAGCCAGACTGCAGCGTAGCTTTTGTCACACAAGATAATCATCTGTACATTCTCTACTGGTCTCATGTTCAGGCAAGCCTGGTTGGGAATGGTGTTTACCACATTTTCTGAATACCATCCCACCCTTAACAAACCTTTAACTCTACACGTGTCATTTAATGTAACTGATGATTAAGTGATGTGACTTTATTTTTCGTCCGAGCTTCATACTGTACATGAATACTGACGCCAGTGATGGATTTGGTCAGTGTATGTGGCGCCCCGTCTTCAATGCATTCCTTTACTCTTTTTTCTTGAATTTTCAAACACCCAGCTGCTGGAATCCAATTACATAACGCATGTTGTTTGCAAGACTGTTTGGTCCTCCCTGTTACCATAGTGTCGGGTTCTGTGGACTGCTTAGAGTGGCGATTATAAAGCAAGATGGTTCATGTTCGTTTGCAAACACAAGCTGCGTGAACCGATGCATGAACAAATGAAAATTTTCACCTGTGAAATGTTAGCGTTCCTTTTGTGATGAATTCAAACATTTTGAAGGCATTTGGGGTGTAGCCTAGTTCACATCTAGTGTTTCGATGTATAAACATTTAAATTAATGTTGTTATTTATCAAACATGTAAAATGTCCCCAAACCATAAAAACCTAGTGAAAGTTTACATTTAAAACGCAAAGTTTTACATGTTTTACACACTATTGTTAAATTTTTATCAATAAAATGACATTTTTTACATTGGATTTGTTAGACACTGAAAACAACACCATCTTATACTTGTTTCAGAAAAGAGAATTGGCCTTGAAATAAATAAACCAACTTGTATTCTAGTCTCAAGCGTCGAAGTCATGTCACGTGTGCTCCCACCCCTGCATCTTAGCGGCTTGTTTATGAAAGCTATGGGCCATGTTACTGTTATGTTTAGTCTGGACTGTTTAATCAATGCTTTTGCATAAATGGTTTATGAATTATATTCTGAATGAACATCTAATGCTATTTTCCTTTCTCAGAAATGGTGAGGGCCCTACACAATCCAGGTAATGCATCTAATATTTGCTGCCATCTTGTGGCAAAACAGGACAAAGCCGTGACATTAGCCGCTCGTCATCGCTTATCTAACATAAGATTTATTATATAAATAAACTTTGATTTACCCTCAACTCTGTGCGGCAATGCAGAAATCCTTTCCAAGGCGTCATCTTTCTTTAGTTCCCAGTTTGTACAAAAAAATTAACTAAATCTACCAGTGCATTTTCAAAAATTAGAAAATGTTTGCAAAGTTTATTTTCAAAATACAATTTAATTCAAAAACTGAAACTTTATGTATTTATTTTGCATGGAGAAAAGTGGTTCTAGCCGTTTTTGAATTATGGCTGATATAGTTACAGTGAAATATTCTGATATTTTGAGATTTGTAGGGTTTTTTGAGCTGTGAGCTGTGATTAAGTAAAATGCCTGAGCTATATTGGTTTATGTGTAATAAGTCTAGAATATATAATATAGTTCCATTCTTAAATAACTGATGACCAATGCACTAGTATGTAGCTTCAAAAACCCACATCATCTGTATTATTATTACTATTATTATTATTATTATTATCACCTGTAAGTAAAGGTACTTCTTAGACCTTATGTTGAAGTAAACGTTGGTCATTTGGAAAGAACTGCGTGTGCAGGGGACCAATCTCTGGTCAGAATGCTCCTCGTGGCTGGAAAGAAGGCCAACACCAAGAACTGGCTCAGAGATGAATCACCGAGTTTCAAACGATGGATGTTAATCATGGATGATATGATGGAGAACGAGGAAAACTTTGCACACGACTGGGGAAAACAGTTAAGAACAAAGACAGACATGACTAATAGTGTAGTCTAAAACCAAGGAAAATATGTAGAATATGTTTATTTACTGAGGTTGATGTAACCTCCTCATCACACAGATTTGCTTATTCTTCTTTTAATTTATTACTTCAATTGTTCTATTTCGTGTACATAAATTCTATGACAAGATAAAATTGAAAAGACGAAAAAGTATTTTGTAAAAGGTACTTTCAACTAAAGTGATTAGACTATATGCTAGGTCCTATAGGGGCTTACCTTTTGTCCCAGCTGTGTGGTTTAGCTGTTTGATAGTTTTTTCAATGGCTAATAAAAGGCCGTTTTTTCGCGTTGCACAGTGCATAGTAAACAAAGTGAACGCTGCCTGTTTGTCTCAGTGAGGCATGTTCAGCGTGTGCAGCGTGTTCCGTGTGTGCATCGTGCGGCCGTCACTCATCCGCCGCATTGTCTCCTCACGGCCCCGCCCCCTTCTGCCTCACACGCACGACGCACAAGGCGCGCACAACGCGCGCACGCAAACATGGCGGCCTCTGTTTCGCCGCTACGCTCCTCCTTCAGGATTTGTAGCCCGTTAACGTTGCCGCATCACTGCTGCCGGGACGTACTGCGGCTGCACAGACAGTGTGAGAGTCAGCGGAGACACCTCCAGCACACGGCGACCAGGTAAACGGCGCCACGCCGAAAACCGCCGCAGTTTGCCGGCCGCTCTCAGCGGTGTCAGTCGGCCGAGGGATGGGAGCCGCCGCGGCGCCGGGGAGGGCGTGTGCGCCGTCACGTGCCGGAGGATGGGGACTGACAGCAGCGGGAGGGAGCGCCGGTTCACCGGGCATCCTTGTAAACTCAGCTACAGCTCCGGTTAACTCGACAGAGCTGTCAGCGAACGCGCCTGTATCGCATAAACCGCCGCAGGTGGCTGCTGCTGGCGAGGGACGTGAATAAGGATGAGTTTACGCCGCGGCAGCGTCAGACACAGGACGCCGAAACCGCGGATTTCTCAACACCCAACCGCCATCATTTCCTTTCAAAACGAATCGCCCAGAGAGCGGAGAGACAAATATTTCGACCCGGTGGTGGTTGTAGATGGAACACATTTAATCCCGCTGCAATATCCATCCAGTTATTAATATATTTCACTTAAAAACTGTAACTGTCGACATAATTGTGTCGCAGGAGGAAAAAATGCGAGGATAATCAAAATATGTAGGATATTTCAGGCTCTCGAGTGCGTCTCAAAAAATGAGAATATCGGGATTCATGTGAGAAATTCGACATTTGATAATATTAAGTTTATTATCCCGTAAATTAAACGTTTCAAGCATTTTGCTATTTTGATTTAGATAATTATGGCCGTCAAAATAAAAGCATATCTCAAAATATTTGCATATTTTATTGTAACTGTAAAAGCCATAATCATCACATTAAAGCAAAAAAAGAGACTTTGCGTGTAATGACTCTAGAATATCTGAAAGTTAAACTTTTTGAATTAATTACAAAGAAAAAAAAACTTTTCCACGATATGCTTTTTATTGAGATGCATTGACAGCATCATGACTGAAAATGTGTTGATGTGCAGGTGGGCATCTTCTCTTTAGGGTCTCTAATACAAACTATACTAAATGGCAGCTATTCAACATATTCTGAACATACTAAGGCAACTCAAAAATTCTGAAGATTGTGATTTTTTTCATGTTATTTAAGAAAGGGAACATTTAATGTATCCTAGACTCATTATATTACAAATGTTCCTATTGTAATTGTGATAGTTATGGCTTACAGCTCAAAATAATAGCACATCTTTAAATGTTATAATATTTCACGTTCTGTATAAGCCATCATCATCAGAATGAAAACAAAAAAGGAATATTTCACTTTATGTGCAAATGATATAGAATATATGAAAGTTTACATTCTGAAGTAATTTATGAGAAAAAAGATAAATTTTTCCATGATATTATTTTTTTTGAGATGACCTAGAATATACTCAGTGTATGTATGAGGAAAACAGTCTTCACTGCATTAATCACATAGCAGCATACAATATGGAAACAGCAATTGTAAATCAGAACAATTAACTTCACACTGGGAAAAATGGATACACTATGTAATGCCGCTTAGGCCTGATTTTATTTTCATAGATTATTTGATTTGTTATGGAAAAAAACAGATGACTCACTAACCTGTATATCCATCCATCCATTTTCTACCGCTATTTTCAATTAAAAAAAACGATAATCATGTAGCAGCAGTAGGTTTTGTGGTGGTTAGTTAACTTTGATGAATTGTTCATATTCTTTTAAAGACATCATGCCTCACATGTGACAACAGCTAAAATCTACTCATTGTTAGCTTGCACATATTTGAAATAAGGGCTGCAACTAAGGTATATTCTGTAACACTTTACAATGAGGGTACATTATTTAACAATTAGTTAATGCAGTAATGAACATTCACTAACAGTTAATGATTTGTAATAATTAATCATATCAACAAACCATACGATTGAGTGTCATTTAAGCAGAACATTTTTTCAATGTTGCATTCAGGGTCACAAATAACATTAATAAATGGTTAATTGAGGTTAATAAATGCTTTATTATGGTTGGGGGGGGGTATCTGTGTCAAAATACTTCTCATTGTATGTTTTTTTACTGTCAGTTAATGGGTATTATACATAGTATAGTATAGTAGTATAGTATAGTATAGTATTATACAGTTATATAGTTATATATTTTATGGGTATTACTGTTTTAACTAATGTTAACAATATGGTTAGAAACTATTGAATAAGTACATTGGTCAACATGAGGACTGACACATTAACGTGACACATTAATTAACTGTTAATAAATTCTCATTGCTGCATTAACTAATGTGAATTAATGTACCCTTATTGTAAATTGTTACTGGTTATTTTTTGATAACCAGTAATGGTTATCAAAATGTTTTTGCTCAGTGATGTTTTTCCTCAATTGCTTGATTAATGGTTTTGTTAATGGTTTCATTTATACCAGAGACAATAGAAATAAAACCCCAAATATAGCAGGTTTTGCTGAGCCCAGATTGATTTCTTGAAATCATTCAAAGATAATGATTCTGCTCTTACAGAAGGCAAAGAAAAACCAGGAAACATTCACACTTGAGAAGCTGAAACCTGTGAATTTGGGGCATTTTGGATTCACAATCATTTAGCTTTTGCAGTTATCAGAATTGTTGCACATTAAGCTTGTGTCAATCAATGGAATAATATGTGTTGGAATAAAATGTTATATATCCTTTTGTCTCCAAGCCGTTTTTGTTGTTGTTGTGTATGTGCAATCATTTACTCCCATGCTATGTGCCTATTCAGGCATGCCACAGTGGTGATTTCGGGGACAGAGTTGGCTCGTCAGCTTCACAGAGAAATCCAGCGCGACGTGGAGGAGCTGGTAGCTCAGGGCAACATGAGACCCCACCTAGGAGTGGTCCTAGTGGGGGACGACCCAGCCAGTCGTACCTATGTCAGGAACAAGACCCGGGTAGCCAGCATTCTGGGTCAGATATAAACTTTAAGTGCTTTTTTCAACACTGAATGCACACTGTGTGTCATGCAGATCACTGACCATAACATCGATCTACAAAATGCATTTCACATTTGTAGGCACGCATCGAGATACACACGGACAAACACGCTTTTCAAAATGAGTGTAATGTTGGATAAGTAAACATGGACTGTTTGATGTGTACGGGCTCTCCAGGTATTTCCAGTGACACAATGGTGCGGCCCAGCTCGGTGTCCCAGGAGGAGTTGCTGGAGCTGATTGACAAGATGAACCGTGACTGGAGGGTCAGCGGCCTGCTGGTGCAGCTGCCACTTCCTGGTAAACACAGACACTGCAGCTGCACATGAGTTTGACATCAGTGTTATACAAATAAGCTGCTTTGTTTAAAATTGTCACTTTTATATAGGTATTTCCTAAAATGTATCATTGTGCACATATTTTGTTTCTAACAGCATGTACATTTTTCCAGGCTACTATGTAGTAGTCAACAATTAGCCATTACTGTATGTACTGTAATATCTGTCCTATTGCCTCCCTTAGAACACATCAATGAGCGAGCTGTATGTAATGCCATCGCTCCAGAGAAGGATGTGGATGGCTTTCACATTGTGAATATTGGTAAGCTGTGTTTGGACCAGAGATCCATGGTGCCTGCCACACCTGCAGCTGTCTGGGAGATCATCAAAAGAGCAGGTACACCACAAAAACCTCTTTAGCTCCATCTTCAACTTCTTTCCTCTTCCTGGCCTTTATGTGCGTGAAAAGTTCCCCCAAACAGATCTAATCATACTCTGTGCTGATGGTCTTGATGGTGGCTCTATAACAGTTATTTTAAATGTTTATAACAAATCAACTGTGACTGTAATATGGCAATTCGAAGGCCCCTATGAACTTACATTTTCATGAACTTTGATGCGGCAGGAATTAAAAAGTCCATCACTGTTTTTTTGTGTTTTTTTTAATTCAGTTGCCATGAAAACTGCCCTTAAACAGCATCTTCAGACTGTCCTTCACAAATGATGCAGCCAGATTTTTGAAATATCAATTATTGGGACTGTGCCGAAAACACATAATACAAATGCTTGCTGAAAAAAACAATCAATGTTGATGCAAAATAATAAAAAATAGATAAAAAAAAAATTTTAAGCACACTATAATATAATATAAGCATCTTTGAACATAATGTGAAGCCAGCCTGTTTTTCTCCCTGCAGGTGGCTCAGTGAGGTCATGACTTGGTCTCGGTTCAGAGATTTGTGAGTTTGAGTCCTGGGTGTAGCAGTACAATCATCGGTGCCCTTCATATTTTAGAGGGTGTCCCCAGGACCGAGATTGAGGGAAACATGTATTAAAGGCATAATATTTGAATAGACTTTGTCATATAATAATGGGCCGTTCTGCTGTCAAGCCATTTTATAGGTCATGTCATTGCAAAGCCGTTTCATAATTCTCATTCTCATAAAACGCAGGGAGTTGTATTGTATACCTCTATATGGACCAGGTACGCTGCAAATACATTGCCTTTGTTGGGACCAGTAAAGTTGCTTAAATGTATTCAGCATTTTTCAACCTAATCCCTATTTCTGGTTTATAAGAGTCTAAATTTTCAAAAAATCTGTTTTTCTTT
>KV751357.1:34706-44924 GCA_001698575.1 Mola mola | reverse complement strand
TATTACACACGACTTATTACGTATGTGACCTGGAAGTTTGGCAGGCCATAACTTGCCCTTCCTTTCCATTCATTCTTACCTTCCCTGAAGCCCTACTTGTCTTCCTCCCACACCTGTACTCTTGGACACGGACACGCAAAGGATGTCCTCACTCTGGAATAATGAATTATATTACCGTATTTGCGTCAATCTTCCTCATTGTAAAATTACTAACAACTGTATATCAAATGTCCTTAACCCTGTGTTGTCTTTAACCATTGTGTTACTGAGCAATGCAGATACTTCAATTTTATATGCTATTGTTTTGAGATATTCTCCTCTGAAACCTTTGACGCAAACCTTATCAGACATGAAGTTAGTTATTACTGTGCACAGCATTCCAAACCCTGAGCAACAGCTGTTTGTTTGAGTGTTTAGACATTACAACACTTAAACAAAGCGATCACACAGCTCTGTCAGTTACCTTCATGCCGAACTACATTAAGCTCCTGTGAGATTCAGAGTTTTACTCAAACCTTCTCCCAAAAAGATGAATTCCCTCAAAAATGTGGTATCTTAGCATCTGTAGTCACATCAGAGAGTTACAACTGAGCAGAAGATGAACCACCTCCAACTTAGGGTGCACTCACATCTGTCCCCCGCTGGCCTTCACTGACACTGTGCCTGAACACATTTACCTCTTGTATTTACATCATCATGTTGAGAGAACATGACTGCAACTTTACTGACTTTGTGGTTTATTTGTTGTCCTTTTGTTCAGATGCATTGATATATTGTCATGTCCGCATTGCGTATGTTCTTATGCTCGTGCATGAGCCACCGTACAGTGTTGAAGCACACCTCTTCCAACCCTGCCAGAGCCAAGGAAGTGTACTGTGCTTGGGCACGGTACAGAACACTGACACTAGTATAACAAACTGGGCTTTGTAGGTCTAACATGCTTGGGCACAGTACAGATGGCCCAGTGTGAGTACGCCCCTAATAATACATATTGAATATCATTTGCACTCAGACAATATTGGTTGATCCCCCAAATTCGGGACACTTTGGAAACGTGTACAAATGTATGTTTACAAATGTAAACTTTGAGTAAAGTATTCTATTACATCTCCCTGTAGTGATTTCACATTGACATTCTTAAAGAAAATATCAATATTTCTTACCACGGTTCTTTACATCAAGATGCTCTTTATTTTTATGGTTATGGAATGGGCTGGCAGATATTTTTATGAATTGCACCTTTAGGAGATCTAAACAACGTTAATAAGCTTGACTAATGTCAGTTGCATACATGGCAGACCTTTTCTCTGAAGTTTAATGTAACATTTATGAAAAGTGTAATATGTTTTCCTAACGATGCACAGCTCAGGGTTATAAGATCAGTTCTTTGTACATGATTTTTCGTAGCTTTAAGCATCAAATACTAGTGTTATAATCACCCTCATTTTATGTGCAGAACTGTCGGAGACAATTATTTTAAAAGCTTCACATAAAAGCATTGGTACAGGAGAGTTGTTAACTGTTGTGACATGAGTGAGTTTGCTGTTTCCTGTCAGGTGATGCCACCGTGACCATTGCCCACAGATGTACACCAAGGGAACAACTGAGGGCATTAACCAGCCTGGCTGACATCATTATTGCAGCTGCAGGTAATTTCACACCAGACACCATTAGGTGGTGAATCCCCAAATGACATGTGTCCCAGTCAGCTTTGTTGGGTAGAGCTCACTATTGTTGTATCAATTATCAGTCTGCAGACTGATAATAATTAGCTTTCTAAAATACAAAGATATTAATCTCAGTATCATGTAAATAGTTAAAGCCCTTGCTTCCATTTGTCATTCAGTGAACTTTGATGTTTAATTCAACAGCACTAGCAGGTCTTTTGTGAAGTGAGTGACATTAGATTTCTCAGCTTGCAGGATTACCACAGTCTGAATGTAAGGCAATGCAAAGCAGAAAATTATCACAGCTGAACCAGGGACCTCATGTAAGTCTGATATTGTCAGGATTTTGTATTTACGGAACCATCTTAATAAAGTTTCCCAAGTTAGGGATCCTTTATTAGGATTGCACAGACCCTGTCTTAAATTCAATTAACTGCCAGAAAGGGTAGCATCACTGTTCGATCAGTATGGAATTTACAATGATGATGGGGAACAACGTGAACATTTACATTATGATGATTAGGGACTCCTCAAACTTGACTAATGGATAAGCTACCACCAAGACAATATTATGTAATATGTTAAATTTTGACATTATCATGTTAATCATTTATCTATGTGCAATAAATATATATTATTTTGTGAGTTTGTTTTACACATTTTATGTGTACTATAATTTTTCTGTTAAAATGTGGCAAATACAGACCATTTTATTTCATTTAAGTTGATCATTCTTGACTTTTTTATTTTGCAATAAAAGTTTTCTTTAGTCTTCATGTGGTTTAAAGCGTGACAGTCAGCCGTATCATTTGTAATACAAGAACAATAATAAACATATTAGCTCTAAGGTGGACCATGTGGTTACTCTCAAATAACTGGATTAGCAAAACTGGATAGTTAAAAGTGTGCCATGTAAATGACCAAACCTTTACAAAGCATTATTCCACCAAATGAAAGTAAGCAGGGGGGTAAATTGTAACATAGCTGATTGTTGGGGGTCATCAAATATCAACAGTTTACCAGAGTCGTCAAATATTGAGAAAAATTCAGGAGATGGTGGACGACCCCACCTAACAAACTCAAATGGTCAGTTTGTGCTGACACAAGAATAAGACTCAATATGTTACCAAATGCTTCTCTCAGGGAAATTATTTTACTTATGATGGAGCACATAGAGTGAAATATATCGCCTTTTAACAGGGCCACTGCAACTATCGCCATGTTTTTCAGCTTTCTAAAGAACATTAGTGATGTATGGCAGCTGGAATGTGTGACCATAAGTCAATGCAAGGCAAATGCATCTTTTGAGAGACTCTGAAGTAATGTATAGCCTTTGGAGTTGCCATGTTTCACTTCCTATGTAATTAATAGACATACTGAGCAGCTCTCAGATAAAGCCACCTCATCTTTTCACTCAAACCCTGTGTTTGACTTTTGGAAATGTATGAACACTGTTTTGTATGATTAATGCATGTCTGTGTGCTGTATGTAAGCAGAGGTATTTTCAAACCTTAAATCTGGCTCCTAATTGAACCCATTGTTGAGTAGCTATAATTGCAGTGTGACGCATTCAAATTGGCAGCTTTCTGGCATCCAACTTCACATAGAGTTGTAATCAACAAACATAAAACGGCATACCTTGTAGAAACTCAGCTAAGTTATCATTTTCTGTCATTCTGCTCCGCTGTGTTTTAAGTTGAAGGTGAGGCAGTAATCGCCACGGTGTTCAGTTAAAACCTGTGATTAGATTAAGATGAAAAGCATTGCTGCAGAGGAAAACTTACGTCAAGGTGCCTACCGAACCTTTGCTCTCCCGAGATGGGTTATTTATATTGGTATGGTGGTTGGAACAGGAATGTCATGGTGGCTGCAAACAACCGGAAACACACAGTAGTGAAGGACTTCTTTTTATTTAAAGTTTTTAACTTTAATGTCTGGTTATGTCCCTCAACATCACACATGTTTAATAAAATGTGTTTTTAAATGTTTATTCTGCTATAAAATTATTAATCAATCAAAATCCTGTGTCAAAATCTGGTTTTAATGTTAAATTATTTGAGATGATATTTTCCTGTCAAGATGCGTGAAAAATGATGTATTATCAAATTACTACAAAACATGGGACCAGGTAGTTTTCTGGGAATAATTTTGTTGATAGTGCAGAAATTTGGGGAATGCACGAGTCCTCTACTGTGTCATTTTTTACAAGGGGACCCCAGCAGATTTATTCAGCCCTGATGTCAGTGCTTGAGCCGAAGCTGTCAAGCCGATGTTAGAGTGTAATTAAATGGTCTTTTCTTGGTTTGTGTGCACAGGTGTTCCTGGGTTGATCACTGCTGATATGGTAAAAGACGGTGCTGCAGTCATTGACGTGGGCATAAACCGCATCCAGGACCCGAAAACGGGGAAGATCCGTCTCATTGGTGATGTAGACTTTGAGGGTAAGTAGTCATAAAGATCAATTTCTGCTTTAAACAGCAATAAAAGAATATAAATAAGACCCTAGGTCAACTTTAACAATATGTATTTTTGCTCCACTCTACATCAAGATCTGATCCCTCCCATGTATTCTAGTTCCATGGAAACGAAAGATAAATCTTGGACAAAGTGTGCTGAACTTGTGTCGATTGCTTGATTCGGTGCAGGAGTGAAGGAGAAGGCAGGTTTCATCACTCCGGTTCCTGGAGGTGTGGGTCCGATGACAGTCGGCATGCTGATGAAGAACACTGTGACTGCTGCAAGAAACGCACTTATGCATTAAACATATCATGAAGCTGTTGGTGTTATGAATGACAAAATACAAACAGTATATGCATACATAGAGTACATACATTCCTTAGTTTAACACACACATATACGCCCGCACACTCTGTTCAACATACATCAGACACTTTTGTTTAAAAATCCATGAACTCAAGATTCCATACCTGCTGGGAAACTTACTTGATAATGTGAATTTGTTGATTTATTTATTTATGCCGTTTGTTTCAGAGCTCACTTTTTAAGAATTCAGATTCATATTTTTTCTACTGAAGTTGATTTGTTCATTTTTGAATATCCAGATTCAAAAAATAGATAATTAAAAAAAAAAAAAAAGGAAACAAGCAATGGGGTTGTCAGTAGAGTCATTTCTAAAGTCTTTATTCTGATTTAGCACTTATCAGACTTTCAACACTGTCGATATAAATGTCTTGACATAGTGTTTATCATGTAGCAGGCAACTTTATGGTCCACCATGCAGGATGTGTCTTTGGATGTTTGTGAAAGCATAGACAGAGAGAGAAAAGGAGGTCACTAAACAACAACAATAACATTGATTCACAGAAATAAAACGTTATTTTCTTATTGTCTAAAAGCGGTTTGAGGCTAAGGCCCAAATAAAACACACCCACACCTCTAACAAGCTTCATCTTGCCTGCTGTGTGCGAGACCTCAGACCGTGCACACTGTTACTTCCATGTCCATGACCGCTACATACACAGTGCGCACAGGTTGACACCAGGACACTGCGATAATACTTAGAAAATAACAAGATACAGGCAGATGAGAGAGCCTCTGTACAGATAAATACATCTGGGTTACTTTTTGTAGAGGTTTATACGTTTTGTTTTTTTTTAGGTTAAGCCTGCAAAGTTTAACTGAGGTTGCTGCTGATCCTCTTCTTGACTCCTGCTATCAAAGAAGACATCTTCATGGACAACAGAGCACCTTATTTCATTTCGTACAGTGTGTCTGAAGCAGGACACTGGCAAGAAAAATCCTTAAAGTACAACTGAAACTCTTTCCTTGCCAGTCTAATTTCAAAAACAGGAAATCTGAATCTAAAATTTTCGACAAATCACTTTTAATAAAGTAATTCAGAGCTTTTTGATGGCACTGGGGACGATAATGTTGTATGGTTATTTGGCACACTAGAATATTTCGACCCTTTTGGACGGATGACTGTCCCACGTCCAATGAGGACGAATCTTAATGACTTATTTCTTACGTCACACCATCGTCACAACAGTTTAATTTTTTTTCAATCAGCTTTGATCACTGCAAAACTAACATGTTTCCCATCAGCCTGTCCTTCATGTTCAGTATGAAACAATCTAAGTAGAGACGTTGTAGCTGAACACTACATTTAGTTAAATACAGCTCCACAAGGAGGCAATTCCACAATTCTGACTGAAGGACCTGTAATGTAACGTTTACCATTTGGGAAGAAATTATTTAAATTGACTTCCTCTGTTTTAACTCATCACTGCTGGCTGTGTCTTCAGTCCACACAAAGTCTATGTTCTGGCATCTCCTTTTCCACTGGGGCAAAAAATGTCAGTCGGTGTTAGTGTTGATACATTTTTCCTCTGGCATTTTTACCGTGACTACACTTCCAGTTTTGTCATTCGTCTCCCAGGATACATTTGTACTCAACAGTCACCATCCCAGCCCTCATTTACCTCAGGGACAGTTAGTCCCTTTCAACCAAGCTGCTTCCTGCACTAGTTCAGAGCCTGCGCCTGTTCTGAAACCAGTTCTCTGTGTTTTGTCACGTAAAACATGTCTCACCAGAAAAACTGGCTCCAGAGTAACACCAAGGAAAACCTTATTACTGCCATATTTGACAACCAGAGCTTTGTTGTGGGTTATTGGACTCATCCAAGGAGGAGACAGCAATGATTTTTTGGGCCAAGAGCCTGTTTGGATGCCAGTGTATGCAAGGAAAGCCAGGAGCATCACTGTCAACTGGATGACAGGTTCACAGAAGGTTCAGATGTCACGCCAACTCTTAACCAGCATCAGTTCCTGCCAAGAGCCGACACAGGAACCAGCCTTGTCAAGTACAACCCCGATTCCAAAAAGGTTTTGATGCTATAAAGAAAACAAACAAAAAAAACAAAAAAAGGCCAACCGCTGGCAAAGACAACCACAATTCTGATATTGTCAACTGTCAGCGATGAACTTGTTTACATGTGGACTCTTCCAAACAGGAACATCAGGAACATCCTATAACCCTCCCAGTCTTTTGTTTCCCCCTGTATATTGAAAGATAAAATTCCTTGTCGTTTTATTTCTTTCAGTGTATGTCAATTAGGTTTGGCAAATCATCACTATTTATCGTTTCGGTTCACCGGTCCCTTTTGTTCTTGCCTATCCTCTCTTCACCTGTCAAAAATACTAGTAGGTGATAAATCTTGTCAAAAATTCCACAATCACCCTTCTGAAGCGGAGGCTGTCACAACAGTCATAACTGAAGATGAAGAAAGCTCTTCAAACAGATGAGGTATTGGTCTGCCAAGATGTTACATAGAATGCTGAAGAAGAACTTGCTCCTGGGTGATTGCATGCCAACACCTCGGCGATCAGCTTCTTGACTTTGCCTGTGCATGCAAAGTATTTAGTAAGAATGAAGGAAATGATGCGCATGGGTTTTTGGTAGGAAATGTTTCTCATTTCCTGCTCCCTGGTTATCTCTTGCACCCTGAATTTCTCTGATTGGTGGTTGGAATCTCTTCCGTGGCCGGGAGCCTGCATATAAGCTCAGCGTCGCTAATCGGCTGCATCAGCAGGACGAGCTGAGAACATCACATCAACAGGAGACGAGATGTTCACACAAAGACAGACACATCTGGAGAAGGGTAAAAGACTCTTTTATTGGGTGGTGTATTTTAAAATCAGCAACGTTAAATAGAGACAAACCCAGTTTTGTAGTATGCTTGAATTATTTTGAAGGAAGAGAAATGTGAAGTTTGGAATATATTTACCTTTTGTGGAGGGAGATTTAACCAGTGTGAATTCATATGTTCTGTAACTTCCTCTTTGTTTTGCAGTTCTCCTCTCAGCACTGGCTGTGCTGCATCTGACCTCAGCAGGACAACCCTCAGCGCTGCCCACAGCACCTCCTGCACTGTCGACCTCAGCTCTGACCACACTGCTCATCAACAGTGCGTATCCTCATACTAGAGTCTGGAAATGTGTTTTAATCATATTATCTCCTCAAATGTATGGAGCTCTAAAGTGCAAAAATGATTAACTTGTACAGTTTTTAAAGAGTCATCTTGTGCTAAACAGGACTTCTGAGGCTCGTGCACCACTTGTTGCAGCCCAGTGGTATGGCTCAGTGGTCAAACCAATCCGTTCAATGAGAAATAAATGGCATTGGTTTGGGTCCCACACCCCCCACAAATAAAACATATGAAACAAGATGATCTTTCAAAAAATAAGTTTTTGTTTAAGTTTTGATTTTCAGAATGTTTTCTTAAATTTCCTTGTTGAATTAATAAAGACCTGATTATCACTTAGGCCTGTTGATTGATTAGTGGCACTAATGACCCCCCCATACATTGGTGTTGAAACTGAAGAGATTCTCTCTCTCTCTGCAGGCAGTTTGGAGGAACCTCAGGTTCTGCGTACATACACATCCTGTGGAAGTGAACACATGAACTACTGCAGTAACGGTGGAAAGTGCATTTACCCCCAGGACACCGAAAAACTCGCTTGCATGTAAGACCTGTTACTTCCCTCAAACACACACACAGTTGTTAAAGTGTAGCCTGCAGGTTCCCTGTGCAGCCTGAATGTGTTTCTAGTGAAACACTGCTTCATATCTACATATGCGTGTTGGTTCGTGTTCACCTTCGGAATGCACTCACAACTTTGGCCCCGTCTGCTTTTGCAGCTGCAAAGCCCCGTACAGCGGCGAGCGCTGCCTCTTCATCAGCGATCACACTCGCAGCCCGGCTCAGTTGGAGCAGCTGATTGCCATTTGTTTCGGGCTCATCATGTTCATTTTTGCCTTGGCCATCATCGTGTGCTGCTGTATCTACAAGAAGTGAGCATCTGCGAGTTCGTTTGAAGGTTTAGAGGTGGTGGTGTTGAGGGGGAGCCGTATAATGTAATAATACAGAACTTTATAAATGAATTTGTAAGAGATAACTCCTCAAGTCATGCTTTTTGAGCATGGGAGTTCTTCAATTAAACACGGGGCAGTCTTGTTGTTTACAGTTTACCTTTTGAATGAATAGAAATTACTTTTCAGATTAGTGGAATTTCAGTATTTTTAACTGTTTCAAAATGTCTCAGTGATAAGAAAATAAGTTCTCATCTATATTTCTTCCTTTTTTTTTTTTCAGGTGTGAAAAATCAGCGCCACTCAAATCTGCACTCGCTGATTCATCAGTGTGATGCCAACAAGTCACCTTTCATTGTCATCTTCATCATTATCTGTGTGGTCACTCATTACAAGAGAAAGAAATTACAACATTTCACTAGAGGCTATATTAAGACTGGAGGAGGGTAGAAAATTTGTCAGACTTGATGGAGCCTTTCATGGAAAACAGGGGCAGGTATTTATCACCTCATCGCCCTATAAACAATCAGAACAAACACTAGTATTTATATCGAATTTAACTTATTCAAAGTGGTCTGTTTATTTATTATTTTGTAATAAATTTATAAAAAACCTACAACATGTTTTGCTTGAATTTCTGTGGTCAAAATCAACACACATGCAGGTTTGCACGCCTACATATTTGAAATCTCAGGGTGGGTCTGTGGCGCCTGCGAGGGCTACTGGCCCCAACAAAGCCAGTGTTTATGCAGGAAAAGTGCCAAGAAAACACAAGCACTGCTGAATTTCATGTATTGCACCCATGACAACACATTGATTCACGCCCAGCCGTAAAATAAGCAAAAGCATGGAAATAAAAGGCTTCTTATTAAATTAACTTTTGTGAAAGCTTTTGAATATCAATCACAGAGGTTGTGTATTGTCATGTATCGTTTTTTATTTTATGTTATTTTAATTTGCTCATTGTAACACCACTTATTACCATTGAATGGATTTATACGTGTTATTTTTTTGATTATCATAGACATATTTTTTTTTTTTATCTCACTACCAATCAAAATAAGTTAATTTAAGAATATGTCGCGTCGGCTTTGATGCAGCCTTTATTCTTTAAAGTAACCAAAGTTATTCAATAAATGTAGTGGGGTTCATATGTTGGCCTCCAAAACTTAGTGAAGTAGAATTTTAAGTAGAGATAGTCAAGTACAAGTATTTTAGTACCTCAAAATTGTACCAAAGTACAGTACTTGAACAAAGTCCTAACCCCTCTCAAGAAGACTGGTTCCAGAACCGGAACTGTGCGTTGAGGTTAGGCCGACTATATCTAGCCGATATCTCTCAACCTCTCGCACAAGCTCAGGTTCCTTCCCCATCAGAGGGGTAACATTCCATGTTCCGATAGCCAGCTTCAGCAACCGGGGATCGGACCGCCAAGGCCCCTGCCTTTGACTGCCACCCGATCCACATAGCACCGGACCTCTATGGCTCCTCCTGTGGGTGGTGGGCCCACATGAGGACGGACCCATGTCTCCTTTTCGGGCTGAGCCTGACCGGACCCCATGGCCCCCAAGGCCCGGCCACCAGGCGCTCGCCTACGGACCCCTTCCCCAGGCCTGGCTCCAGGGCGGGGTCCCGGTATCCCTAGTGAGGGTCTGCTGGGAATGTCTGGCTGAGGACCCTGTGAAAATGGTCTTCAACTCCCACCTCTGGAGGAGTTTC
>KV751357.1:21211-33378 GCA_001698575.1 Mola mola | reverse complement strand
CCGTTGTGGTGGAGAGGGAGCTGAGCCAGAAGGCAAAGCTTTTAATTTACAGGTCAATCTACGTCCCAACTCTCACCTATGGTCATGAGCTCTGGGTAGTGACCGAAAGAATGAGATCGCGAATACGAGCGGCCGAAATGAGCTTCCTTCGCAGGGTGGCTGGGCTCAGCCTTAGAGCTAGGGTGAGGAGCACGGACATCCGGGAGGAGCTCAGAGTAGAGCCGCTGCTCCTCCGCGTTGAGAGGAGCCAGTTGAGGTGGTTCGGGCATCTGGTCAGGATGCCTCCTGGACGTCTCCCTGGGGAGGAGTTTCGGGCATGCCCATCCGGGAGGAGACCCCGGGGCAGACCAAGGACACGCTGGAGCGATTATATCTCTCGGCTGGCTTGGGAACATCTTGGTGTCCCCCCGGAGGAGTTGGCGGAAGTGACCGGGGAGAGGAGTGTCTGGATCTCCCTGCTCAGGCTGTTGCCCCCACGACCCGGACCCGGATCGGCAGAAAACGAGACGAGACGAGTACTTGATTAAACATGCTTACTTACCTCCCATCACTGCTTGATACACTACTTTATGTTTGCTCATTATACTTTGGTGCTTTCATGTATACTTTTACTCCCAATTGGGGATCCTCGATATCTAAGCCAACATATCAATCCTGTTTCAGAAGGTGGCGGTAATGCGCCAAAAAGAGTGTTTGCAAGCCGCCAAATAAAACAGGAGAAGAGGAGGGAGTGCGCACGAGTGTGTGTGTTGTTTAGCTAAGCAAAGTATATAATGGTAGATGTAAAATGTGTTACATTTTGAGGACGCTATAGGTGGGTTTCCAGAAGCCAGTTTTTGATGCGCATTATTGATTTGTGTATTTGAAAATTGAATGAAAACATAGAAAATCAAAAAAAAGTCCTGCAATGCGGCATAAAAGTTTTTACACCTGTTTTTTTTGCATTTTCCTTTCCTCTTCCTCTCCTGTTAGGTTCGTCGCGATCTTTAACTGCGTTCCTAGCCTCAGGTTCTTCTTCTGTGGTAAAGTTCGCCACCTGCTGGTTATATCGATGAACTAATTCTTAATAGTCACATAACAGTAAAGGATGGCAACACGCTTTAAAAAAAAAGGAAAAAAAAATCCTTAAGATTTGTGCTACATTTTGATAGAAACCCACATTACAACGCATTTTTTAAAAAGAGATTATGGCAAATATCGGCTATTAATTAGTAAAGCAATTTTTATATCCGTATTATTTTCGTCTAAAATTGTTCATATCGGTGCTTCCCTGTGTGTATAAATGTGATTTAATAGTTTTAATCCCATTATCTCACCTACTTTCACCCGGCCCCTCCCGAAAAACAAACGTCTTCACGTCGCCTTTCGATTAGTGCGAAATTGTCAGAATTCCAGGAGCGCGTCGCCACACCCCGACCGCAGCCCATTGGTCCTCCTCTCCCGGCGGTCGCATCATCGCTCGGCCCCGGTCCAGTGCACCTCCGCCGAGTCGCGAGCGTGTCAGAAGCCTCCGCGCCCCGAGCCCCGAGACCAGAGATGAAGCTGCCCGGCAGACCCTCCGCGCTGCTCCCCGCCGTCGGTAAGGTGCCTCCGGTTTGACGGGATTAAGTCGGGTGTCTTGTGTGGTTTTTTTTTGTGTGTCAGTTGGTGGTTCGGCGGCCTCACGTGTGTTTTGCTCGGACCCGGAACGAGAAAACGAGGCCGCGAAACGCGTCAGCATCATTGCGTGTGTCTACTTTACTGACCCGCTCACAGTTTGCGGAACTTTTGCGTTAACGAGTTTGAAACACGCGAAGACGGTTTGTATAAAGCAAAGTGTCATCGTGGGCGAAACTGTGCAGAGTGAAATGATGAAGACGCATTCATACAGCAACTTTGATCAGAAGTAACACTTGTAACCTTTAGAAGCCATTTTTCCTGCTCATTTGGTGGTCTACTTTTATTCCTCATACTTAAAACACACAGCTGTTTTTCCTTTGTGGCACTGCTGCTTTTACTCAACCACACTGCATCACCGCACCTGAAGTAATCACCTCCTTCACTAAAATTAACTTTACACCTATGAGCCCTGTATTGAAAAACTTAGTCGGGCGAAAGAAACTTAGTTAAAGTAGTGTCGATTAAGTATAAAAAGTGAAATTGTCCTCCTCATGGCACAGCAGAATGCTTCTGTCATGGCTAAAATATTTATTTTATTACATTTATTTATTACATTATATCACTGGATTGTACCAGCTGAGGTATTAATATGCAGTGATTTAGCTATGTTAAATACTGTTGAATAGTTTGACTAATAACAGATTTTAGGATCTGTTCACATGTGCGAAATCCGAACTTGCTCAATCACCTTAACAAACCGTGGCTGTAACGCACTTATGAAAGTACAAGCATTGATATAAATCAGCGTAAAATATAAAATGCTGAAGAATAAGGATCGCACAGTCCTTCAGTCAGTGTCTTTTGTTGCTTTCTGTCGCTGGTCTCGAGGCTGCTTTGAATTTGATTGAAATGATGTTTCACTCCACTATAGTCACATATTTACATACTGTATCTTGCAGTACGCGGGCTCTTTTGTGCTACTTTTCTCATGCTATTTTACACCTACAGCATATTCCAGACCAGTTCTGTACTTTGTGTTGACAAAACTTACAAGATTTAAAGGTACATTACAAAACAGGACTAGTTATATTAAACATATGTATAACAGCACTGTTATATTAAACCCCAAAACTTTGTAGAATAGTTAAAATTGATATAATATTGAAATATAAAAGAACACTAATGCTATATAAGTAAATGTTGACTAATGTAGTACGACAGTAAAAGAGTTCATTCTGCTGTGTAATTAGTACTTTAACCTTCAATACTCTGAGTTCTGATAATATTTCCTGCTACTTTTGTCAAATGATGGACGCAGGATTTAGCCTTGATGTTGGCGCAAGTATTCTAACAATGACAACAAAAAAAATCGCAGTATTTCTTCCCCTATTTTAAAATACAGCTAACGGGATAACTTCTTTATTTTTGACTGAAAGCACGAAAACACACTAATATAGGAGACTTCTGGCGACATTGCAGCACATTTACAGATTCTGGATCAGCTCCCTATAAAATCTACATCAGGGAACCAAAATGTGAAATCAGCAGTTTTACTTAACCTCAGGCACATTTTTACAGCTTGTGCACAACCTGAGCGGAAGTTTTTCAGCCAAATGAGGGACTTTGCACGTTCTTGTTGTGTTAATGTGATGACGCACATGCTGAGATCAGAGCCCGAGGGGTGTTTAACAATCAAACCGTCAATGGAGGATTCGTCATTTGAAGGAACGTGCGATTAAATCTGTCATTTGCTGTGTTCAGGTTGTTCAGGTTAAACTAAAAAGGGAAATAACATGTTTATGCTTGTATAAACTGGTGAGTACTGCAGGACGTGCTCATATTATTTTGTTTATTTAACATAGCGATACTGCAAAAAATCTCTATTACAAGTAAAATCCTTCATTTAAAATTATTGAGATAATTGTCGGTAAATATATACATGATAGTGTTTATTAATACTGCATTAATGTGTGTGCAGTAGTGCTGTCAATCTTAATCTATAATCCAATTTGAATTTCATTCCTTATTTTTTGTAATATTTGAATTATATTCAAATTTTATAATTGATATTTACTCTGTATGTCCATAAACACTTTCAGCTGCTGATGCCTTTATCAGCATGTGATTGTTGCACGTTTTGTCCGATAGGGGGCGTGCTAAATGAGGAAATAATAACCACAGCATTTTTAAAAGCAGCTGCTGCCGCTGCGGTTGGGGGCGTCGATGACTGCGAGGTTCTGCAGTGAACGGAACCTTTAGCCAGGCAGAAGTTCAGATTGACAGAGCCAAATCTGTGCCCGTCTCTCACTGAAGTGACTCCAGACCGCCTCAAAGCTTTTCGTTTCCAAAATGTGGGTAAAATTAGAGGTCAAGACAAGTACGGTGAGGTTCAGGAATGGTAGAAAAAACACATTTATTGAACAAAAAACACAAATATGGATATCGATTTCAGCATTCAAATATGACTGAGTTGTCAACAGTTCCAATTACATACAAATTACATAATTACATACAAAATCACTGATATTCGTTCTAACAGCCCCATAGTGGGCAGTTTTTTCCCCTCGAAGCTGGCTGACGGGGAGCTTGTTTAATTATTTATATACCGTCATTAGTCAAGGGAAGGTTCTGCTACACAAATCTATGTTTATGTTATTAACTTCTAATCTTTGCTTTTTTTGTGAATGGCTCTCTGGCCACTGAGCAGCTGCTTACCAGGAACCACTGAGAATCTTAACAGCTGGTAACCACTCTTGCAGACCTCTGATATGTCATGCCAAAAATGCCTTCAGCACTCACTAAAAATCTGCAAAATAACCAGTGACTGCAGCCGTACAATAAATGTAACGCAGAACAAAAACACATTATTTCATGCTCAGATGTAGCGTTACTGAGCAGAGACTCAAGGAAAGTATCAATGCAACGCAGCCACAGTTACAGTCCTGAGGAGGAATTTTTCATACTCAAAAGAAATCCATTTCAAGTATTTCCACACAGCCGCTGCCTGCGAGGTTTTCACTCCTGTCGGGCGGTTGAGTGGGCCAAGGAAGGTTTACTGTAAGGAAGCAGTCGGCCTTAGCGGAGTGCCATTCTAGCTCCTGTCGTTGTTTGTATTCATCACAGCAGGAGTCTCATATTCGCCAACCCGCCACCCATATTTGCTTTTCGTCACAGCCATCCCAAAATTCTCTTGTGATTTTGCAAACGGTTGGAAAAGTACAGCTCTGATTCTCGTCCAGCTTCACGACATGAGCCGTGTCCGGATCCTGACAAGCCAGAGAGACTGAGCCGGTGACTAATGGGCCGATTGAACAGCGATACAGCGGAGTGCTCAGACTTTTACTGGAAGCGTATCACCAACCATAACCAGACACATCCTGCGTCCAGGTTCCTGTGTGTTTTCCTGCAGGAATGTGGGCGTCTGCTTGGTGAAGCGCTGCAAGCCGGTACAGGCATGTGGGCTCGGCCACATCGCAGCTTGTCGCAGCATAGTTTGCCCACAGAAAAAAAAATGGCAGCAGAATCGGACATTTCTTCAAAGAAGAACTTAATTTTGAACTCTTGTGTGGTGTCAGCGAACACAAACTCACTCACCATGTACGATACTAAAAATGTACCTTCTAAGTATTGAAAGTCTGTAAAACATTATTTTTCTTGTCATTTATAATTACCGTTGTAAAGCTCTCTGCATGCCAGTGAGGCCAATATCACTGCTTGTAATGACAAACACGCACAATTTTTGGAATTTTTTTTCAAAATCAAACTTTTCCTCATCATGAATAAAAAATCACCTGTGATGTCAGAAATCAATGTTATACATTGACCAAAACCAGAAAAGCAATTAGTTTATGTTCATTTTTCTTTTTCTTTTTTTCCTTAATATATCTGTTTTTATTATTTGAAGTTTAGGACAGTTTTACTTTCTCGGGCTAGAAATTACTCTAAAAAAAAAAAGAGAAGAATTGAGTAGAGATGACACTGTTGAATCCATTTTTCTTGAAGTGAAATTGATGAAACTCGTTCTCTGTCCTGCAGGTGTCATGCTGCTCTGGCCTTACGTGTTCGCCAAGAGTGTCTCATCCAGCAGTTCTCTCGCCGCAGGTATTCAGCTGGCCAACTGTGCCACATGTCACTTCTTTGAAAGAACGAACTATGCGCAGAGATTTATCTCTGATGCATGACTGCAGACACATAATTCATCTGTCTTATTAGGGAGATTATAACTGCTGAGCAACCATTACCACACGGTGTGTTTAGTTTTTAGTGTAGCGCGGCATGAAGCAATTTGGGAGTTTTTTTTAACTGTGTGCTTTTATACCGGATGTATGATGTTGCAGCTCTTGGGTGTCAACACGTATATTTGTCTTGTTTTGCGTTATAATGAACCTGATTATATGAGCAAAATTATGTTTGTTGAAACTATTTTTGGTACACATTTCTTTAATATGCTGTCGGGGTTTTTGAATCTTTAGTTGCAGTGCTTATGTCCAAGCGTTTGGCTTCTACACTACTGACATCCTTAATACTGTGAGTCAACAGTTATATATACATTTTTTTATTTAACATCCACTATGTGACATTAAGCTACAGACTTAAAACAGTGTCAGATATATTATATCTGAAAATCCGATGTGACATGTGCTTTAAACTTTATTTTGTGCTTTGTGTTTTTATAGGAGACAACAGAAAGCACTATACTATGATTATACAACAACCCAAATAGGGCTTATTTTAATTAATACCCCATATAATACAATCAGAAAAAACATGTGCGTTCTTTTTTTTTTATTTACTTTTTTTTTTGCTGCATTATAAAACATTGACTGCTGTGATAGAATGCTTGTTTTGTTATTTATGCTATTTATGATTGACAAACTCAGTTAAGGTCCAGTGTGTAGGATTTATTGTTTTCATGAGTGAATGATCACCCAAAACTATTGTTCTAATGTTGTTGTGTTTTTTTTTTTTTAAATCTAAGTAAGCAGGTCTTCTTCCATGCAATCTTCAATATTGCAGCGCCATCTTTTTACTATAGTCTAGAATGGACAATGAACAGTGGCTCCACGGGCAATCGGTGATCAGTTGGTTGCAATATGCAACCACACCACTAGATGCCACTAAGTTCTACACAAGGTTCATTAAACTGTAATGTAAGGGTAGAGCCATCAAATATTAATCCATTTTCCTTTATATATGAATGCATTATCAAAAAATGTGATGACTCTATTGATCAACTTAAATTATTAAGTTATCCTTGCAGCTGTTAAACAAGTAAAAGAGATTTAGTGGTGTATAGCATGTTACTGATTCTGCAAGAGTCAGATTTGTAGTTGCACCTTCTCATCAGCTTTCTAGCTTGTTGAGATTTGGTTCTTCTTTATTAAGCTGTGTCCCTCAACATGTGTGTTCATTCATCCAAAAGAGTGCCCCCAGTACAAAAAAAAACAAAAAAACATGCAGTTTCCACTGACAATGTTTCCATTCGTGGTCTTGTGTTTCAGGGCAGGGAGAAGTGCGCCCCCATGTGGTGAAGCGGTCGACAGAGAAATGCGACAGCATGTTTGACAACTACTGCATGAACAACGGCAAGTGCATGCTGCTGGTGGACATCAACGAGCACCACTGCATGTACGATCCTCTGTGTGCGTGTGTGTCTGCTGCTTTTAACGATCGGCGGCCATGAATGACTCGTCTCTTTTTGTTACAGATGCGACAAAGGTTTTTATGGCCCCAGGTGTAGCAAACTCGATCTGGTCATGCAGCCGGTGGCAGAAGAGGAGATCATTCTCACCGTTTTCTGTGTTAGTCTGCTGATTATTGGCCTGTTGGGGGCTCTCTACTTCTGCCGCAAATGGTAGGGCTTTATGGTGTGAATGAATATGTGTGTGACTTTTAACGTGAAAAACAAGCCACTAACAGTATTTGAATCATACACGATGTGTGCTTTGATCAAAAAAAATAAAAACACATTTTAGTAGTGTTTACATGCTAATGAACAGGTAATAATAATCCATTGCTTTGGGCCACTGGCTAAGATGCCATTTGTGACTCATTTAGGAGAAACGGCAAAGTCTTATGCTGCTGTTTCTCCTAATTTTTTATATATATGTGCTATTAAAAGTACTTTTCAAGTTATGAGTACATGAAAAATTGTTTCATGTTTTTGCCTTTTGCTTTCCACCAAATATAAGTTGAAAGAATTACATTAATTCACAATAAAACTTACGGGAATGCAGGTATTTGTCACTAGTTCAATTATGGTAGAATGTTTTTGTTTTTTTCTCATTTGTTTGGTGCCTCAGAATAAGTGATGTTCTGTGTTATTTCCACAGGTATAAGAAAAACAGATTTCAGAGCCAGCCGAAGCATCAGGGATACAAAGGAGTCCAGGGTGCTTAGCGTGCCACGCACACTCACCGCATCCTCCACTGGAATTTTCCGTTTTCTAAATGAAAATTTCAACACAGCATGACGTTATTCGACAGGCTTACACTTAGCGACTGGGTTACTGGACTGTTCCTACTTGCAGTTCTGTGCGTCATACAACTTTTGATCACCATATCACGTTGGCAGATCAACACAAATAGATTAAAATGTTCACAAAGAAACCACTATGTGTGTGGTGCGGTTGTTGTTTTAGCACCCGCTGCGCTCCTGTTTGAAAAGATGAACGAGAGGACGCACAAAAAACAGTTCCTGTGGGTGTCACCACCCGCAATGACTAAAAAATTCAAGTCTGGATGAATTAATATTCATCCAGACTTGAATCCAAAGTACGAGTGCCTCCTCCAGACCCTAGTGGAAATCAATGCTTATAGCAGTTAAACTTGCTGTGAACCTGATTACGGAAGCTGGCATAATAATCACAGCTAAATTACCTGTATGCCGCATCCTCACAGTGAAGTTAGGAGGGTGTAGATATCATCGTGCCTTTTTAAATGGCAGCGTCACAGTAAAAAAGTCAAAGAACGGCTGTTCGTAGTTTCTTCATACAGTATGTCTGCACTGTTTCACAGGCGAACTTCTTTACATTTAGCATCTAAACTTTCTTTGTGGTTTAGCTTGTATTTATTGTTACCCCTTTGCCTTTTGTAACCATGATGAATATAAAAAACTACTGCAATATTTTCATTATTGGAGCCATTAAACCAGCCACTAAGTGTAGCAGTGATGTTTTTTATCCTTTGTATAGTGAGTAAATATTCTCCTTTGATAACTTATTAGAAAGTATTAATGTACTTTTTTTCTGTTTTAGAAGCCCAGTTACCGCTAAAATCGTGACCACAACTTGAATTTTTGGTGTTTACTCCTGTGTGACTCTTCCTTACAGTGTCATGGACTTCAGTCTTGTTTCATAGAACGTTGTGATCTACGCGTTTCACGGACTTCTCAAGCGTTTACAGTTCTTACGCTCTTTCCACATTATTTGCATATTTTTGCATATATGTGGCCTGAAAAAATGTGTTTTATGAAATGTGAATTAAAGCAAATACATTAAAGAAAACATATCTTGTTCTTCATCCATTTAAATATTGACTTTCTGGACTTCAAGCTCGAGGATGCACAAGTGAATTTTGTTCTGAAGCTGTATTAGTTACAAACGCATGTAAAAAAAAAAATGTTTGTCCAATGTTTCAAATTTTACTGTAAGTAAAAGTAGATATAAAAACACATTATAGCTCTACGCAAGAAGACAAGATATGGCTTCATACTCACTAAAAGTCACACAAAAAAAACATTTTAACGATGAAAGTTATTTAATTATTACCAATTTAACTGAATAACTGTTGCTTGTGCTCCACATTAGGGCAGTGGTACTGTGTATGCTGCCTCACTAACTGCCTAATAGTTAACTAATAGTCATCAGTAATGTTACTAGTTGCGTCTATTTTTCCAGCATGATGAAAAATTCTGCAGGGAACCAGATCTGTTAGCCGTTGGTTTGCGTCAGAAACAGACCCGTTAACCATTTGATGGCGGCAGTGAGAGTCTGCCTCCACCTGAGTGCGTCAGAGGCAAATCGGCAGAACTTTGAAAAAGGTTACAGGTTTGTTTTCTTTTTTTTTTTGTCGCCAATGTTTTTTTTTGCACATTCACATTTCCTGTAAATTGCAAGAGCGAGGCATGGAAGATTGTGTTAGTCCTACTGAAACTTGACAGAGAAATCCAATTCCAACATTGTCAGCTTGTGTGTTAGGAATTCAGTGTTTGCCTCGGTGTTCAAATTGGCACATAATAATTCTACAAATAAAGCATGAAAAAAAAGTAACCGTAAATGTGTCCTATTGTTGGCATTGTGATTGTTAGTGCCTTAAACGCCGTCGCTAACTGATCTGAGCCACTGTGAGATGAGCTGCAGATCCACAAATGTGTCCAGCGTCTTGGACATGTACATGGTGACAGTTTAGCTGTTAATTATAATTCCATTCTGCGTCCCCTCCTGTCCTGAACTAAGAAAAGTTCTTAGAGCAATAATAACATTCAAGTACAAATAATGTCTAATTACTATTTGGACAGTAAACAGTAACAGCAACACAGCAAATGAAAAGTTTTACTGCAGTTCAGTCAATATTAATATTATTACAAAACTTTGTTTGGGGGTAGGGGTACTGTAGGGCATCACAGGAAGCTCAGCTGCAGTGAAGTTCATCCTAATTTAAGTAATGATAACCTAATTGTATTTTGAACGAAACAATTGTCTATTGAAACAAACAAACAAAAAAAATCTCAGAATGAAAAATAAGAGAGACGATGTTCGGCCTGTGTTAACGTAGGAGAGAAAGCACTCCTGCGTCTGGGCCTATGATTGGCAGTTTGTATTTGGTGGGGTGCCTCTGTTCTAGCAGCGTGCTGCCTTTCCATGCGCCCACACAGAATGGCCAAATTAAGGCGGCAACTGTGAGCTCAGCCTGAGCTAACATCCTGCTGCCAATCTGACCAGGAAGCCACCCACAAGGATCCTGCTAACGGACTGGGGACGTGGGGGGGCAAAAGCAAGCACAGCAGTCCTGGCTGGACTCGTCTCAGTGCTGCCATAAAAAACACCCACCAAGTTTTCTTTCTTACTCATCTAGAAAAAATGTCTGTTTTGAAACCTCTCGAGTCCTGGTGGTAGGAGGAACCTTTTAACCGGGTCACACCGGAGCACATTCCATCGATAGCATGTCTGTCAGTTCACTCTTGCATTACTTCTAACCCTGACCCAATGCTGACGATTATAGGGACCTAATTTAAAAATAGAGCCATTCTTCTTTAACAAGAACGGATTTCGTACAACTTCACACCTTACATAACGTAAAAGAAATGGGTGTTGTGCAAATCATTCTGACGTGTGCCGTGCAGAGTTAATCTCTAATCCCTGCAGCCTCATTTTAGCTTCAACTGGAGTCAATGAGCTATTTTAGCACCTAACTGAAGTATCTTTACATGATCTGTATGCTAATGGAGAGCAGTGATTACACATAAACATTAACCCACCCTAGAAATATTGCTCTGTTTAAGGCATACTTAAAAACACATGAAAACACACACACACACACACAGGAGCCACAGTCCCATCCTCTCATGTTGCATGTCAGTTTGTCTTAAATATGAAATCTGTGGCTAAAACATGAACAGATATTTCAAAAGATATCAGGAAACATCGCGTACATATTCTGTAATTACTCTGTAATCATTGCATAAGTAATAGCAGGTTGTAGCTCATGTAGTGAGTAATGTGGTGGAAGCCATAATAAACTGCATCCTTGCATGCTCCTTAAACAAAACAAAAATGTCCACGTGTGCCTTACACACATTTGTCTTACAGCTCAAGGCTGATTCATGCCATATTTTCACCGTTTGCCATGGTAACGTGGGTCGGTTGATCGGTTCCACCGTGCTGGGAGGTCTCCATTTGGTATAAACATTTGTACAGATATTTATGATCCCCAATAGAAGAATCCTACTGATTTTAGTGATTTAGCGATTCATAATGAAGTTGTTGTCACCACGGTAACTGTTACAATGAAATTTGGTACAGATATGTGAGTCTCCGGGGTGGTTTTGCAGCTTTTCCTCTTCCTCAAATATCATTTTATGACAACTTGCCAGCCCCTTTGGCCTCCGCTGCATGCTAAACAGGTTAAAAGCTAAGTTTTCGCACTCATAACGAATAGAAAACACTGGAATCGCCTGACTTGTTGTCCTTCCAAGTGGGGCAGATGCATCAAGCCAATAAACTTAATGAGGCCAATCACAAGTCCACATAATCAACCAGTACAAAACATTACAGGGGGGCTTATCTCAAAGTGCACCTCACTTCTGTGTTTGCCCACTTGAAGCTTTTATCTAATCTGAGGTACCCCTTCACGTGGACAGTAATCCTTCTTTATTACGACAGCGGAGTCTGTAACTTTTTTGTGAAAAAGCATGATTCAAAGTTTTGTTCAAATAAACACGATCGTCAGCGTTTAAAGTGGGTGGTTGTTGTGACGTGCTTCTCTCCAGACTTGTGTCAGACGTTCCATGCAGCCACACGGCATATCTCCAATGCCATTACACATAATCCAAACAATTAATTCTGCACA
>KV751356.1:5096814-5131786 GCA_001698575.1 Mola mola | reverse complement strand
GATGTTATTATTCAGTCAGAAACGCACAGATTCAGCGTCACACAGGAGCTCTCTCAAGCTGGGCACCGGTTCACTCACAGCACGAGGCTAGCCTGGACCTGTCCCTCCAAATCTTCTGCACACAAAGAGTAAGGCCCAACCATATCACTGCTATGTTAATCACCAGGCCGCATGTTACATGCTGGCTCTGTCAGGTTCCCCTTGATTGGCTGAGAGCCAATTCAGTTCCCAGCTGACTTAAACGCTGTACCTCCTATCCACAACAGCCAACTACTGAGGCAAGTATATTATTTTGCCAAGTGTATGGACATTTTTATAAGCGAAAATGGATCGTTTTGCAACTCAACCAAAAATCTCCACAAGCATAAGAGAGATACCCTCCACGTCAAAAATCACAGGTGAAAATCTAAGTAATGAAGCTGCACCTGCTGCTGATGTAGCAGCTGATAAGTGTCAGCACAAACGAGAGAAGACCATAGAATATACAGATAATTATCTGAAGTTTGGATTTACCTTCAAGGAGACAGATGGCATTGAATTACCAATGTGTGTCATTTGTTCTACTCTGCTGTCCAAGGAATCTATGAAGCCATCAAAGCTAAAGCGACACTTCGAGACGATCCACAGCCACTTAAAAGGAAAACCTGTTGAATACTTCAAAACAGTCTCAAATCCCTCCAAGGTCAACAGACACTGATGAGAAAATCAGCCAAAGTTGGTGAGTTAGCTATGAAATGCTCTTATCAAGTTGCTCTTCAGATGTCCCAGAAGAAACAGCCATACATAAATGGTTTACGTGGCACTAGGCCCAGTTTAATATAAAACACAATTTTATACAATACTACATATAGTTGGGGGGTCCCTGCTCCATCTCTCCATCAGTTTGAGGGTCCTTGGCCTGAGAAACGTTGAGGACGCCTGGTATAAACTATGAGCAATTCAAGCAAGTCAAGGCAAATTAGGTCCATAAGTAATTTTTAATGAGGTAACGATATCCAGTGATTCACAGAGAAACCTACAAGGACTAGAGCACGGTTACTCATCATGCGGCTCTTCAAGCTTTAATTGGTGGCTCACATGGTAGCTTATAACAATATAACACAGCCAATACATTTTTAGAAATGTGCTACATAAATATACAATGAACGCTACACTACAAACACACAAACATCCGCATTGTATTTCTCCTCTCACCTCAATTAATGTTGTTTCCAAAAGGGGGGTAACTGTCAAACCTGGCAACCCAGCAGGCTTACAGCATTGTTTCCAACACAGGCTCACTTGACCGCAGTGCACGCTTGCAGGTCATGATAGCTCAGCTAGCCAGCGTGACATGCACAGGGCACAAAAAGGATCAATATCTAATAAGAACCAGACGCAACAAAGATAATGTAGATAGTGAAGATAAAAAGTCTGAGGAAGCGGCAAACGAAAATCAACATGAAGATGCCGGAGAGGGGACGAGCAGGCAAACTGCAGGTGTTCAGAGTAAAAAACGAAAGGTACGAGGCATACAAGATGGGCGCAGGACCTTTCAAGAGAAATGGACAGACAAATTCTTATTTGTTCTTCATGGCCTGACCGCTCTGTGCTTAATATGACAAACAAACCCGCGCCTATTTCAAACAAAGCAACTTGGAGCGCCATTTCAAAACAGCACATCCAAAATTCAATGAAAGTTATCCGCCTGGTAGCGAACTCAGAAAGAGAAAAACAGCACAGCTTACTGCTCCACTTTGTGAGCAGCAAAATGTTATTCACAGGACAACTTCTACTGCAGAGCGTTTAACAGAGGCATCTTTTGAGATAGCGTGGATTTTGGCACGCATGAAAAAAACATTCTCAGACTCAGAAATAGTAAAAGACTGCTTTTTGGCTTCAGCAGAAATATTGTTCACAGACTTTGACAACAAGGACGCGATTCTTAAATAAAAGGATTACAGTTGTAATTCAACAATAACAAGGCGGATGGAGGACATAAGTGATCATTTGTTGGCTGATCTGCGCACAGCGCCATGTTTCACCATCGCAGTGGATGAAAGCACAGATGTCACCGATGTTGCTCAGCTGATTGTTTGGGTGAGGTTCCCAAAAGAAAACTCTTTTCGAGAGGAAAGTATAGTATCTAATCCATGCTACCACACATTTTTGATAACACTTTGAGTGAAGTTAGTGGTTAAAAAGCACTTTATTTCTGACATTACAAACAAATGGCATTCTCCAAGTTGAACTCAGATCAGGTGTTGGCCACTTCTGGAGTTTGGTTTCTGGAGCAGACTTTCCCACTTTGAAACCACTTGTACAGAAAGTGATGTCTTTCTTTATGAGCACATAAACCATTAACACTATTAAGAGGAAACAGAGAAATGAACCCATGTTCATCTTGAATGCCTGACTGTGATTGAAACAACAAACTATAAATACAACATGAAGAAAGTCAAGGACATGCATGCCAGCTTCTGCTCATCCCAGTATTAAGGTAAATATGGTCTTAATTGAAAATGTATTGCCTGTGTTGTTTCTTTGTTTGTGGGATAGCCAGTTTATATGTACAAATGCTCATCATGGTGGGTGACTTGGTATATCGTCATAAAAGTGGCTCTCCCCTTGACTTTGCTCTGCCAATGTGGCTCCTGTGAAAAAAAATAGTGAGGCTCACTGGACTAGAGGAATGTCAAAAAGTATATTTCATATTTTGGTTGACAGGTCTGAAGTCCAGCGCATAATTGGATAAGAAAGCATTGACATATCGTTAAAATTCAGAGGATTAAGTTGTGAAGCATGAGCTGGCTTGCAGAGAGAACTGAAACTGAAGCATTTTCTATTCGACTGATCAAATCCTTTGTTGTTCTGCAGGTTTCAAACTGAAGTCTGTAGATAAGTCAGAAAAAATCTGACAGAAGAAATTCACTTGTGACATCAGCCTCCCGTAGTTAAATGTGGGTTCATTTAAGCTGACTCCTACATGTGTGTCTGATGTCTGTTTTAATGCTACAGTGTTTTTACATCAGAGATTTCTGTGTTTGTGTTTTTAGTTTGGAGTGGGTCGGCGGAGCAATGACTGTTGTTGCTGTCTGTCTCAATGACACAACCAAATCTTGTTTAACTTTTCACATGCACACAGTTATGATTGAAAGTAATTTTCGGGTGATAAATTTTTAATTAAAATTGCTTCTCCCCCCACGTTGAAGCAACTGTTTTGAATGTTCACTCCAACAGTTGCTTAAATGTTAAACAACTTAAACAGAGGATTAATCACAGAATACCCAATGTTAAATGTCTATATACCATACTAGTGAAAAACAATAACTCTTTCAGTACAAGTAAAAAAGATACTAAGCACACAAAAAATGTTTGTTATTTGAATAACAACCTGTACACTGTGCTGGTACATAAAGTCTCTGAACTGAAAACTAACACTGGAGTAGTTCTCTATTTGTGCAGCCCGTTTTTATAACACCCTTTATTTTGATACTATTTAATCAAGATATTGTAATGCTTTAAAAATGTTACTTTTTTTAAGGCAAATCAATGCTTTTGCCATCACTACTTCACGTTACACATCAAATTTTTGTGGCTTTTAGTATTTTCTAGTATTCTAGAATTAAGATATTTCCCATTTTATGTTAAAGTCTGACCAGACAAGTTAATGTGCTACCACCACTTCATGTTACTAAGATTTCAGCAGGTAGTCAACACATCAACACTCTGCACTCAAACTGATAAATTCAAGCACTTCCCTCATTAGCACTTTCAGTATTCTGTTCCCTCTTCTGTGATATTTCCTGTCTCTGCTGCTGCCAACCAATAGCACTCACTTCATCTAATGTCACATACCACCAGTACATTTCCTGCTCACTTCCATCCATTAGATGGTGCATGCATTAGATGAACTAAGATGGAGACTGCTAATGCTGTGAAATCCTTCCATTAACCACACATTCCCTCAAAGACCTTACTCTATTGCGGTATAAGAAAGATTGTTTCAATATTACTGTTTGCATGATGGGGAAACTGAGGTTAGCATTTTGCAGTTATTTGGAGGTGTGTGTTTGTTTGAAACAATCAGAAATAGCAGAATTCAAGCACTCATGCACTCAAATATTCATATATAAACATGTCAATTGGAAGATTCTGATCCAATTCCGCTAATTCGGAAAGAAATTATATTCCGATTGAGAGGGGTGGTTTATGCTGATTCTTATTCCGAACAACATCCATGTACCCACTTATTCTGATCATGACTTCCTGTTTGGGGTAAAATTACCCTCACTGCGCATATGTTCCCTATGCCAACGGGACGTGACAGCAGCGCAACACTTAGAGCGACGCTCATGTCCTCCTGCTCTCTCCTCCTGTAATGCAGGAGCATTATGCATCGCTGAGCCCGTAGCTCGATCACGGAGAACAGCAGAAACAAAAGTAGAGCTTTCAGAACCTGACGCAGGTCAATTCTTTAAGAGTGCAGTGTTTAAATTGCAGGTAATAACGCAAAAGTGCAAAGTGTAGCCACATCGGCGTTTGTTTACAGCACAGGCTTAAGTGCAACTTCTTCTGTGGTTATTTAAGGGAAATTAGACAAATCTGCGCATGTCAAAATGCTGTTATTCTGATTAAAGCCTGGTGCATGTATACGCACGTCATGATCGGATTGTTTGAGTTCGCGTCCATATACACAGCGGATTCAGAATTTCAAATCCCTCAAATTCTTAATCTGATTTAGAAATTTTGCGCATGTAAAAATAGCTATTGACAGTTAATATTGTCCATCGTTCTGCCCATTGTGCACAGAGGCTGAAGGTACTGTTTGAAGTGGGCAGTGATGGAGAGGTCAGCGAGCCTTTGGAGGTCAGCGCTCTCAACTGTGACACAGTAGAGCAGGTCAAAGAGAAAATCCTGGCCACCTTCAAGGCCAAGTTTGGGTTCCCTTACAGCAACCCCCTCATGGAGCTGTGTGTCGGTAAGCAACAAGCCAGTTTGTTTTCAATCATTCTATACAATATCCTGTAATCTAGAATTATTGTTTTAAAGAAAAACTTCAAGACCAGACCAGAACTACAAAATACATCTTTAATATTAAAGTTTTCAGCAGTATTTAACAGAATACACCTGCGTCTGGATCACTAGACTTCCCATACATCTGGATTTATAGATTCCACAGACTCTGGGACTCATGGATGTTTTATACATTCTAGGTACACTGTTATTATCATGTTGTTGTGTTCTGTACAAGTGAAATTTATTGCACCTCTGTCCGTCCTAGGAAGAAGATCCCACCTCTGTGGCGCTTCCTGAGGTTTCTTATCTTCCCTGTTTAGGGTTTTTTAAAGTTTTTCTTCACCCAGTTCGAGGGTCTAAGGGCAGAGGGTGTCACATCGATGTAGTTTGTCAAAGCCCAGTGAGATAATGTGTAAATTGTGATTTTGGGCTATACAAATAAAATTTGATTAGATTTTTATATTTTTATAATTCTTTATTCAACTGTTTTTATAGTGTGAATTTATTTTGATCCCGACTACTCTGCCTGCTTACATTCTCTTTTCCAATATCTATAAATAATATATTGTACAGCCTTGTCAAGCTAAAGGATTCTTCTGACCGCTAGTTTTAGTTCTCTCTTTGACCAGGAATTACGGTTAAGGTTGAAGAGTTCCCCATTAATTACCTTAGAATCAGCTTGCTATATCTTCAGACGGATCTACTCTTTCTCCACCGTGTTTCAAAAGTTACCCAGAATGGACAAACCAAAGACTGACTCCTAAAAGGCCATTTCAGGTTTTTTAGTGGCCACAACAGGGCAGGATAAGGTGAGAGTAAGGGTGTTCAGTTGGTTGTGAACGGCACCTTTAAATCCTGAGATTACACTGAGGATTAGAATCAAAGTAGCACATTTTGAAATTAATTTTCTTCTGGGCAACTTTATTAGAAAAATTAATGATTCTGATAATCACAAAAATAGCGGATCTGATCATTTGCCAAACTAATAATTGATGAACTGATGACAGAATATGCATCAGGTAATCATATGTAGACTTTTGTTTTACTCGTACTTTTGATTTTTTGATGTGATTTTTCAGATATTTTGAGATTGTCACTCAAATGTTTTCATGTTGCTGACTTGCATTTGTACCAAAACATAATTTAACACATTTTCCACAAGACTCCAGTTCTTTAGAATAATGAGTTTATGAAGGCTTAGTACTCTACACACTGTCATGTTGGTACATCAGATGTATATCTGCTGCCCCCAGTTCTTCCTGTTTAAGCATTGGTTAGTACTGTCCTCTTATAGCAAGAAGGTCCTGGGTTCGATTCCGGGTCAGGGCGTTTCTGTGTGGAGTTTGCATGTTCTCCCTGTGCCTGCGTGGATTCTCTCCGGGTACTCCGGCTTCCCCCCATAGCCCAAAAACATGTAAAACTGGGGGTTAGGTTAATTGGTAACTCTAAAAATGTACATAGGTGTGATGTGAGTGTGGATGGTTGTTTGACTCTATATGTCAGCCCTGGGATGAACTGGCGACTTGTCCAGGGTGTCACCCACCTTCACCCAATGATGCTGGGATAGGTTCAAGCCCCCCCCCCGCAACCCCTAACAGGATAAGCGGTAGAAAATGGATGGATGGATGGACTACAAACTATAGTGCCCAGCTGTTTTCAGGAAATTACTGAGCTAAAAAAATTGTAACATTTTTTTGTTTAGTTTCATGCTAATTACCAATGACTGGCCCTCTTTTTCCATTAGAGTATGAGAAGAACAGATCATTTGTTCTTCAGGAAGTGGACGCAAGCTCTGAGGTTATCGGGCAGGTGACAATGCTCAACACGCTCAGGCACTACAAGGTGAGAAATTGGCATGTTAATAAAAGCTGGACCAGCGGAGGAGGCCTGCACATAGACTTATATACACTTGTGTAGAAAGAGTTTGTGATTGTATTGTGTTGTGTTTTAATTGTCAGAACACAGAAAATGAAAAGAACATGGAACATATTCATAAACACAGCTTAGTTCTTTTAAGCTGTTGTCTGACAGTGCCCAGTATGCATTTGAGTCACAACTTTCCTCACTTGGAAATGTGCTGCTTGTTCTCAACTCATTATGTCCTGTTGGCAATAACAGAATTGAATTTTGAGGAACATGAGTCAGTTTTCTTAGTGAGAGGACAATGTTTGTATAAAAGTAAATAAACATGCTAGAGGAAGAGTGGTTTGTAATGGCTTTTTCATTGCATCAGAGTTTCATTGAGTCCATCAGATTGCTGTCAGAGCCGGGAAAATGGACTCCAACATGAGCTTTTGAAAGATTGTGGTGGTCTGGACTGCATCACCAAGTCACGCCACAAACTAGAAAACTCAAACATGACATAATACTTAAGTGTTGAAATCCTTGTAAATCTTTGTAAATCCACAATTCTCGGAAGATCTATGTCTTAATATAAAGTAGAATTGTCAAAGTTCCTGAAAATCTGTTGAACATCTCCAGCAGCATCACCAAAGTCCATTATACACATACAGTACGAATCTCTGGAGGATTTGTGGTGGTGTTTTTGGTTTCCTTTTAGGCGCGCAAAGCAGACAAATGCAAGTCCATTCAATGTAAAAAGCAGGTTATTGTGCAATATCTATTTTATGGACATTCTAGATGTGTCATAATAGTTGTCTTTTTTCAAATGTTTCATGAACATTATATAACGGAGGCTTTAAAATGAAAGAAAATGTAGTTACTTGACCTTTTTGTGTGTTGATTTATTTATATCTGTAGGTTCCTGATGGAGCAACAATCAAAGTGCTTTCTCAGAAAACCTCCTCCCTCCATCCTCCCCTTACCCCACAAGGAAGTCTGAAGGGTAAGAGCAATAATAAATAAAGATGAATTACTTTCTCTTCTTCACTTCCCCCAGCCTTACACCTGCTTGGCCCAATCGTGAACAGAGTTCAGCTGTCAATCATGACATTTCAACTCAAATCACAATGTTTAAAAAACTACATAAAATAGAAATCTTTAAGAAATTAGTTTAATGTATACTTCTTATTTTGACCAAAGTGGTATATGAAAACATAGAGGTAGTGGGATGTAGGATTTATACTGCAGACCGTCACCAGAGGGTGATTAAGAAGCTTTAGCCTCATGTTTTACCTTTAAGCTTAGTTCACCCAAGATGCCTTTTAGCCAAATGTTCCACTGGCCAACAAATTTTGGAGCTCACTGAAAAACCCCTTACAACTCAGCCAGATCAGCAGAAATAAACTTAGCTTAGCATTTATAAAGCAGGGAGAAATGAATAGCTTGACTCAGTCTGAAGGTCTGCAAAATTGAAATGGCTGAGTTGACATTGTTGATCCTAAATATTTTACCACCTCCAGAAAAAACACAAAATAGGCTAGAACAAACAGGCTAGAAAAGCTCTAAATTAGAATACATGTGAGAATGACTTTCAAAAAGCGAATGCAACAAAATACTCCCACTGTCTTTGAAATCCAGAATCACTAAACCAAATGCTCATTGGTGGAAGTGGAGGCTAATTATTGGTGCTTAACACTGTTTAATGTGATTTCATTTGTTTTCTTTAGATGATAAGAATTTCTCTGGAAAATACTTCCACTTGGTGAGAGACAGTTTGTGCGTTTGCAGAAATGAGTCCATTTCTAAGACGGGACCTTATCTATTGTGGATTGAGGTTGGTTTGGTGGTTCTTGTTTGCAGATCGATCCTGATGTAGTTGAGGACCAAAAGAAGAACCCAGAAAGGAAGAAATTCAAGCTGAAGGAAGTGCACCTCACCAAGCTGCTCTCCACCAAGGCAAGAGGAACCACATGCAATGCCACATTCTTCATACTACATTCTAAACATCCAGAACTGATACCAGCTCTGTCAATTTGCGCTTATTCTTAACACCAACAGTGTTCCAGTAGCAACAAAAATGGCAGGCTTCCTCTTTATCTACCCAGGCATTACTTATGGGAGTATTTTTGGCAGAACAGCCATAGTCTAAAGCATGATTTTTATGGTTACTTTAGTGACAGTATTATGAGGGTGTTTACACCAAAAATAATGTCATCACATGCTGGAAGTGAAGCACAATGACTCCACTGGCTGTTGTGGTTCTTGTTTATACACACCTGATTTTTTTCAGTCCTCCATTGCCTGTAAAATAAAGATGGAAGACACTGAGAGCCCCCTAAAAGTGGAGCCAAAAACATCTCTTGTGCATAGGTCATAAATCCCAGTCCTCAATTTTATCAGATATGGATATGGTACAAACCCAAACCAATAAGTATATATCAAATATGTTTTTCACAAGGGTTTTATCATTTTATGTTCAGTTGTTAATTTTTCTGATCAGTTTGGTTTTATTTAGTTATATATTGCTATTAAAAAGAGGATGAAATATCATTAATCATTGCTGAGTCCTGCTCACAACTGAATCATATGATCACTTTTGAATAGACTCGTCACCAATGTAAAATGGCAGTGCTTGTACTCCAGATATATGGCTTGACTTTTGTCGAGTCCTGAGGGTCAGGGGTCAGTCAAAGGGGCACTAGCTGGATGTGGTGGGGCACCAGTGCACAGAAATTCACAATATTTTCATGATGAAAATTGCAAACCATCAAAAGTTAATTTTGAAAACTGTTTCATTATGTGACCTAGATTTTAGAGGCAGATGTAGACCAACATATTTTCTAGCATGTAGGGCAGCCTGTAGGACTCTGCATTACAGTTTCTCCCTTAGAAAGTCAACTCAGTAGGCTCTTCATTATGTTTTGGATTTAAGGGTTTTTCAAGTGATCAAATCTCTCCAAAAACTTTCCAAAAAGCTAAAATAACATTAACTCATTTCCTTCTCTTCAAGGTAGCGGTGCATTCTTTTGTGGAGAAGCTGTTCGGGTCTATCTGGGGGATGCCACACTCCAAAGCGCCACCTGCAGTCAAATACTTCTTTGACTTCCTCGACAGGCAGGCGGACAACATGAAGATCACCGACCCAGATGTTCTGCACATCTGGAAGACCAACAGGTAGGGCTGGGTGATCACAAGCTCCATGAACTGGAGTAACAGCCTAAATTACAAAGTCAGAACAAATCAGATGTATGTAGGTGGCAAAAATGACATTAAACCAGTCTGCTGATGATCAAATCTGTAAATGTTTCTGCACAGCTTACCCCTGCGCTTCTGGGTTAACATCATTAAGAACCCACAATTTGTGTTCGACATGGAGAAAACTCCAAATATGGATGGCTGCCTTTCCGTCATCGCTCAGGCCTTTATGGATTCCTTTTCTCTTAGTGAGACCCAACTGGGGAAGGTAAAGTCCAATATAAATGTTTTAATACAGGAGGAAGAGCAGGAATTTCAGGTTTCCTGTCTTTATTGAGACAGTACGCAAGGGTGATCAATGAAAATATTATACCTTGAATAATAACACCTTAAATATTATTGTGTTTCAGCATGCACCCACCAACAAGCTCCTTTATGCCAGAGACATTCCCAAGTTCAAACAGGAAGTGAAGATTTACTACAAGCAGATAAGAGACCAGACGCCAATCACTGTCTCAGAATTCAGGGATTTTTTGCTGGAAGAGTCCAAGGTCAGTCAAGGAGTTCTATGTCAGTGTAAAACCTGAAAGCTATGGTGCTGTGAAGACCAGCAGAGAAAGGATGAGCATTTGTTGTTATCATTTCAGAAGCATGAAAATGAGTTCAATGAAGCTGTGGCCCTCAGAGAGCTCTACAAATTCATCCATCGATATTTCACAGAGGTCAGTTCTTTCCATCTCCAGACCAGCTCTCACACGGTTTCAGTAGTTATGTACTGACTCAGCCGATCATCATGTAATATTTAATGACAAATAACTAACTAAACTTTATGCTGCCTATTTGTACAGAACTTGAACCTGTAAAGTATTTTAAATATTATGAAACCTCTACTGCCATCCAAAATTTTCCATAGAGATAGAGAATCATGACTTTCCCCGTTGCTTATTACATAATTTACAGTCAATCAATCCTTGTGCTTTGTTACAAACCCAGTGGCATCCTAAGAGCACCCAGCCCGGAAAAACAGACGATTCAATCATTAAAGTAATTTTTATGAATATTAATTCCTAATTCAAATTTCATGACCACAGCATCCCACATTCAATGTTGGATGAACCATGTGAGACATGATTTAGGGTCTGATATTTCTCACTAAAAACTTCAGAATGCAATTGTAAATTAAAAGTGGACTCTTGATTTTCACTGATTAGTTGACATCTGGGTTTTGTCTGACAACAGACTAAAACCAAGAAACTTGTCTGTAATGTGAACACAGCTGTAGACGCAATTTTTAACATCCTAAGTTTTATTCCTGGGAGGAACAGAAAGAGTAAAGCTTCTACCTACCCAGTCAGCCAATATTTGATTATCTCAGAAAACAAATGTTTTTTTTGATGTGTCAGCTTGAGACTCGTCCTCCAGTGCAAAATCAGGGGAACACAAGCTTATTATTGCTGTCTGTGGTTAGCCTGACTTGTGACGTACATGCATAACATCCCATGGTGTCAGAAGATGCAGGTTAGGGCTTTCCACGTTTTACTTATTGTCTCTGGGTTAAGATTTTATATCAACAGACATGCGACTTCACCTGTGAAAACAGTCACATTAGACATTTTTCAACCTTCTGATTTCTCTACACTTCTTCGATAAGGCTGATGCTTCCCGTATGCAGTTTTGCACTTTTCCCCAAAGCAGCCATTTGTTTTCAGTAGAGATCAGTACATGACAAATAAGGTTTATACAGCAGGGTTATACAAAATAAAAGAAACAAGTGGCATTGTCTAACAAGGTCAATGAATTCCTTCTAGCACAAGATTTTTTAAAATTCTTTCTTTTTTTTTTCTTCTTAAGATAAAAGAGAAGCTGTACCAAAATGGAGCCCCCAGTGAGCTGACCGAGCAACTACAGCATGTTAAAACCTTATTTGATGGACTGAAAAGCTGCTCCTGGAACTGAGCTGCAGTCATTTCAATTATACGATGTTCAGATGTTCAGAGGAAAACTCTCACGAAACTGACAGAGGTGAACCGAACACTTGTACGGTGGGCATCATCACCTGCTTCACAGGAGCTGAAAGGGGCCGTTAACCATTGCAATCATTTAAGGAGCCAGTGGGAGGGTTTTGCACTGATTTAACACAATCAGCTGGAAAACAGTTGTTGGCATTAATACAATCAACTTTTAAGAAGTGAGGCACAAATTAGCTGTTATTTTTTATAAAAGGACATTTCTATTGAGTGCAGTTTTGCTTTATCTGCTGACATGTCTTGTCTGACATTAACTACTTATAAAGAACAAAACACACAGAAGGGCAAAACTACAGATATCAGAAAAAGCTCATCTTTAAATCATTTTTTTCAGTACAGCTCAAGTTCAACTTGACGCAAAAAAACACTGTGTAAAGAAACATTGTGCAAGTTTTGTATCCACCCTGAGGATGTCATATTCAATTTTAAAAGGTGGTGCTCTATTTTGAATTACCATTTACATTAGAGAGATATTGACAGAACTAGACTTAACTAACTTCCAACTAGGGATGTAACAATTCACTCAAGTCATGGTACAATATAATTCATGATTGTGGTTTCACAATTTTTTTTCTTTTTTTCTTTTTTTTGAAAAATAAGGTTTTGGACAAATTCTAAATGAAGTGTCCTTTTTATCAGACAAAAGGAACAAAATATCATAATTTTTCATATGATTTCTTAAAAAAATAAAGACTCCTTTTTCACTTGTGAGGTAGAAAGGTTATAAACAGAGGTCTGGCTGGGGTTCAGGATCCCAGTCCCTCTGTACCAGAGACCCCAGCTCCTCTAACTGCTGCTGCTGCACGTTCTCCAGGTCCTCCAGCCTCCTCCGGAGCAGAGACAGTTCCCTTTAATGCTGCTCCTCCTGCAGCACAGAAGACAAAACAAGCACACATTATGCAAACCTCATGGGCTATATTTAATGCTTCTGTTTGCTGTAACTGTCTCTCGCTTTCACAATTCTTCCTGTGTGTACACACAGGAAGAATTTCATGAACACATTTACAATAAATTTCACACTTTTCTTAATAGATATCTCCCTGTCGTAATTTGGTTTTCCTGTGAGCTGCTTTGTTCCTCTTGATTGTTCGAGCCTTTATCACACTGTACTGTACTTCTGCTACATGGTTTGTGAGCATGACATGAGCATGACCCGCTTCCATTACTGTTCCCTGCCGTTAAGCGACAATGTAGAATTGTTTTTTTTTTTTTACAGACCCGACTTACTGTTTCCTGTTTCAAAACTCACAAGTCTAAACTTCTGCCTAACTCAAAGTATGTCACCGTCCAGGATTTATTGGCCTATATGTGGCAGAAATTTGTCTTTCTATTGCAGAGAGCCCAGTTTTTTGAAAAGATTGTTGTTCACTGACGTATGCTCACCGGTATGTTGGTTAATGGTCCCTCAGACCCAAGGAGGAAGAAGAGTGTGGGTGAAGAGGTCACGAAAGCTGTGCTGGCATTGTAAGGACCTTGACCGCCCAACAAGAGGCGTCGAAACTCATTGTGTCATTGCTGCAACTCTTTCAAACACTTGCTGAGTTGAGCTTGCTCCTCTGAGGAAGATGAACGTCTAGATAGACGGGAAGAAAAAAAATCAAACCATGACACCTCCTTGGTCTGAGAAACCAGCCATCACATAGCCCTGTACCCCAAGTGAACAGGATACATAATGCTTCTGGGCATGTCTATCACCATGTTACTGTTTGCTCCTGCAAGTCTACTGAATTATTACAAGTTTACTTCTTGGCTACAGAAGTTTACAGTTCCAGCTCCTAAATCAAGATTTTATCCTCCAGTCTCTTCTCTTTGTTCTCCGTCACTGTTTTCCGCTGTAAAACACACACATAGAAATAAAATCAAGCCTCTCCAGATCATTTCAGAGTTGTAATACTAAACTTGACACATTGAGCATAATGAGCAAAAGCACACTATAATGTTATTATTGGCTCGCTTTTGAACTCGGGTAAAATAGTTTAGATTCAGTTTGTAGTAAACCCCTCTGTAAAGCTAATCTAACAATCAATACTCACAGCTGACATTAAAGATATAGCTTCACAGCGGTAGCTTCTTCTGGGCCACTGCTGCCCTCTGCAGCTTCTCTTTGACCTGACCTTGATCCTTTGATAAGGATGCACAGATATGGAAATTCTGGGATGATACAGATATTTGAAGCAACAATTTGCTCATAACCAATATTGATACTCTTTTGTGTCAAGGAAATAAAGAACTCCTCTGTATGAAAAACAAATGAACTGAACTTCTAATAGTGTTGTCAGGATTAATTCCTTACATTTTATACATAAAGACCCGAGCTGTCAGTATTTGTTTCTAAAGGATATTATTTGAGGATTGCACAACAAAAACAGAAACTCTCATCCATGACTTTGACTGAATATCTCAGTCATAATATGTGGAGAAGTACAATTATGTTGTAGTGATATTGTCATTATTAGAGTTGTGAACATTTGTTGTAAAATCTTTTGAGGCGCTTCATCTTTACCTTAGATTTGGCAGACCAGAGAAATCAGGACTGTGATGGCAGTCAGTTATGTGGGGATGGAGTAAACAGGAACATCAGAAGAGGACTGCACACTGGATCATTATGCATAAAGGATCTGACAGTGGGGGTGAGGTGCAACAATGCAGGACATTCGTTGGACCTAGGAGGCAAGCAAAATAAAAACAGTGGGCTGGCTGCAAATTCTAGGTACTATCATTCATCTCCCACCACGTCCTCTAAGGCAACATGCGTCCACTGTGCAGAGGAAGTAACTCAGGATTGGACGGCAGGAGGCTTTCCACCTTGCAACAGGTGGATAAAAACAAGTGAAGCTTTTTTTTTTATTATTATTAAAGCCAAAGCTCCATGCTTTTATTGACTGACTGTTTTTAAATGCCAGTAATAAAACGGATACAAAACAAACTTCATGCAGGTCATTTTAAAATGGTTTCCCATTGCCCTCACAAGGGTCTTCTGTGAATCAAACAAATATTTGCTTGTAATAAATTTGATTCTTGCTTCTAAATGTAAACTTTGTCTTTCGTGCTTGAATACAAGACTAAGAAAAAAGAGAACCTAAACCAATGACATAGATTTAGTAAGAAGAGAACCTAAGCCTGTGACATAGAATTAGTAAGAATTTTATTTTGTAATATAACTTTATAGAACTTTTTACCTTGTTATAAAAATATTTTCATAAATAAAATTAATAAACAAGGAAATGTAAAACCAGCACCATGTAAGCTGAACTGCTGTACATCTAAAAGGTAAAAATTAATGGTTGGAAAAAAAAGCTGGAACCCAAACTTTAGTAGTATAAGGGTTGGTTAATATTAGTTCATAAGTAACAGGAAAAATCTTTGAATCATTTGTAGTAGACCGATTTGCAAGGAATAGTAACTGTCATGGTTCTGCTCTCTGCTTTTATTTTGGTAGTTGTGTTTCATTCTGTCTCCGGTGTTGTGGTTTTGTTTTACTTAATTTCAGGGCTTGAAGCGGCTCAGGTGTGCAGAAGGTGTGCAGAGCTGATTACCTGCAGCTGTTGATTCCTCATCAGTGGCTGTATATAAGACTCAGATCCTGATCTGCTCGTCGCCAGAACGTCTTGTTCCTCGCACGGTAAACTTCGATCGCTCCCTACGTCCTGATAACTTTGAATTCTCTGTTTCCATGTTCTTCGCGTCCGTTTCTCCTAGTTCTGCTCTAGTGATTTTTTTTTTTTTTTTTTTTTTGTTGATACTGTGATCCCGTGGTGATCTAGTGTTACTAGAGATTTTCTGTTCAGTACTTTGCTCAGTCTTCCTAGTGTTGCTAATGATCTTTCGTTTGTCCTTTGTCTAGCACCTTCCTGGAGTTTCCAGCGCCTTTTGTTAATCGTTGTTTTCTTGTTCCAGCCCTGCTGGAACTGGAGAGCTCAGCCACCACAGCCATGTCCAGCCCTGGTGTTCTTTGTTACTTTGTTCGGTTTTGATTCTTGTTTCTGTTAAACTTGTTTTGTACTTTAACCCCTGAGCTTCCTGTGTCCGCTTGTGGGTCCAGACTCCGCACGTCACAGTAACAAATAATACAACTTGTGTGCAGCAGACTGGCTTAGTTCAGGGAAATCACAGGGCTTATCTATCATTGGCTTAAAACTTGACATTATTTAGGTTATCTAAAGCTATCTTTTTGAACTCTCAGCCTCATTTATCTCTTTCTACACTTCATCGCACCCTGGACAAGCTGGTAATTCATTGCAGGGTTAACATACATGCCCCTAACCTTCTGGGCAATTTAGAGTAACCAGTTAACATAACCCTCCTTGTATGTTTTTGTACTGTGGTTGGAAGCCAGATTACCTGTAGAGAACACATGCAGACATAGGGACTATATGTAAATTCCATGCAGAAAGGCCCTCACCTGGACTGGAACCAGACCCCTCTTGCTGTGAGGCGACAGTGCTAACCACTGTACCACCATACCGCCATTAAGTCAAGTGAAAGACTAAATTTTCTAGCCTTCATTTTTGTTAGCTGCCACTCTAGTGATGTCATCACCTATTGTAAAAGGCTTAATTCATACCAATCTTCATAGCCACTCATACCAATTTATGAATATATAAAGGAATGTCCATGGGACAGTAGAGAGAGATGAGTATGATCTGTGTGTGCCATCCTTACCATCGATTTGCCCCTGCAAATCCAGCTTTAGAGTGGGTACACTCCAGTTTGATGCTGGCCACCTCCAGTTTGTGTAAGTGCTTCAAGCTTATAATTTGAGAACCAGAGGCAAGATTCAACAATGCTATATTACACATTTAGTTTAAATGGTCAATGTCTTGTAATTATCGTTGACCACTCAATGCGCTTTTACACTACTGGTTTTGCATTCACCCATTCATACACGGGTGGCAGTGACTACCTCGCAGGTAGTGTCACCTGCTCACCAGGAGCTTTAACCATTTCACACACTCATACACTGATGGCACAGCATCACGAGTAATTTGGAGTTTAGGGTCTTTAGGACGCTCAAGGACACTTCGACATGTTAACTGCAGGGTCTGGGATGGAAAATGGACCTTCCGATCACTGAGGCCCGCTTTACATATGAGCCCAACTACCCACAATTCAACAACCTTTTCTTTTATTCCTAATGATGCTGTTTTGACCAAACAAGTAAATTGGTTTTGATGATTAGTTATCGCTTGTGCACATTATAAAACAAGAGCCTGCAAATTGTTCGAATCATTGAGTTTTACAGCTTCCTTTCATTTGATTTTGTTTTGTTTCCTGACACTTATCAGGGTACGGGTCGCGGGCGCAACAGTTTGAGCAGGGAGATCCAGACGCTGCTCTCCCCGGCCACTTCCACCAACTCCTCCGGGGGGACACCAAGATGTTCTCAAGCCAGCCGAGAGATATAATTTCTCCAGCGTGTCCTTGGGCTGCCCTGGGGTCTCCTCCTGGATGGGCATGCCTGAAACGCCTCCCAGGGAGATGTCAAGGAGGCATCCTGACCAGATGCCCGAACCACCTCAACTCACTCAACATGAATGACCTCTTCACTGCATCTGATGCGGGACTTATCTCTATACTAGTCTTATTAGATCTTAGCGCAGCTTTTGACACTATCGATCATCACATCTTACTACAGAGGATGGAACACAAAATTGGCATTAAAGGATCTCCTCTAAGATGGTTTAAGTCCTACCTATCTGATAGATATAATTTTGTTCCTGTTAATGATGAATCATCAAGATATGACAAGGTTAGTCATGGAGTCCCACAAGGTTCTGTGCTTGGACCATTACTATTTACTCTATATATGCTTCCTTTAGGTAAAATTATTAGAAAGTGTGTCATACATTTTCACTCTATATATGCTTCCTGTAGGTAAAATTATTAGAAAGCACTCCATACATTTTCACTGTTATGCAGATGACACACAACTATACTTATCAATGAAGCCAGATGAAACCCATCAGTTAGCTAATCTACAGTCATGTCTTAAGGACGTTAAAAACTGGATGTCTCATAACTTTTTAATGTTAAACTCTGACAAAACTGAAGTAATTGTGCTGGGCCCTAAACACATTAGAGACTCATTATCTAACAACATAGTTAATCTGGATGGCATTGCCTTGGCCTCCAGCACCGCTGTCAGAAACCTGGGTGTTATCTTCGACCAGGAGTTGTCTTTTAACTCGCATGTTAAACAGATTTCAAGAATCAAAATTTTAAAAACTCTTCAGTTAATCCAAAATGTAGCGGCGCGTGTACTGACTAGAACTAATATCAGAGACCATACTCTCCGAATACTGGCTTCTCTGCATCCCCGGTTAATTTAGAATAGAATTTAAAATCCTTGTTCTCACCTACAAAGCTATTCATGGTCAGTCACCATCTTATCTTGAACAGCTCATAGTACCCTATCGCCCATCCAGAACCTTACGCTCCCAGGATGCAGGGTTATTGGTGATCCCAAGAATTTCCAAAAGTCGAATGGGAGGCAGAGCTTTCAGCTATCAAGCTCCTTTCCTGTGGAACTATCTTCCAGTCTTGGTATGGGAGGCAGACACACTCTCTGATTTTAAGAGTAGGCTTAAAACCTTCCTTTTTGATAAAGCTTATAGTTAAGGCTGGTCTATCTAGCCCTTAGTTATGCTGCTATAGGCTTAGGTTGCTGGGGGAACACTCCATGATTCCCTGAGCTTTCTTCTCTCCCCCCTCTGACTCCGACTCCTTCTCTGCTCCTGTAAATGTCCATATCCTTATATTAACTTTACTTCTTCCCCGGAGTCGTTGTGCTTTATCACATCCTGCAAGATTTTCTACGTCACGGTGGGAGGTGCTGCTGTGGTCCTGCCTGATGCCTCCTGGCCACATTAGCAAAGGAGATCCTGTGACTTGGATCCTAGGCTGGATTTCCAAGTGCAAATCGGGATCCACAGATCACAATGGCTTCTGGATCAATAGACTACAGCTGCTTATCGGTTACTACACTTCACATATCCCTGGAATTACAGATTGTACATACTCTTGGACTCAGTGAATACATTAGCAACACTCAGATCTTGCTACATGGAGTACAATGACTCCTGGACCAACAGATTACACCTGCGTCTGGATCACTAGACTTTCCATACATCCGGACTCATAGAATCCACAGACTCTGGGACTCATGGATGTTTTATGCATTCTAAATGAACTGTTGTTATCATGTTTTTGTGTTCTGTACAAGTGACATTTATTGCACGTCTGTCCATCCTAGGAAGAAGGATCCCTCCTCTGTGGCTCTTCCTGAGGTTTCTTATTTTCCCTGTTTAGGGTTTTTTAAGTTTTTCCTCACCCGGTTCGAGGGTCTAAGGGCAGAGGATGTCACATCTGTACAGTTTGTCAAAGCCCAGTGAGATAATGTGTAAATTGTGATTTCGGGCTATACAAATAAAAATTTGAAATTTGAAATTTGAACTGGCTCCTCTCAATGCGGAGGAGCAGCAGCTCTACACTGAGCCTCTCCCGGATGGCCGAGCTCCTTACACTATCTCTAAGGCTGAGCCCGGCCACCCTGCGAAGGAAGCTCATTTCGGCCGTTTGTATTCACAATCTCATTCTTTCGGTCACTACCCAGAGCTCATGACCATAGGTGAGAATTGGGACGTAGATTGACCTGTAAATTGAAAGCTTTGCCTTCTGGCTCAGCTCTTTCTTCACCACAAAAGACCGCTTTAGCGTCCACATCACTGCCGACGCTGCCGCAATCCGTCTGTTAATCTCCCACTCCATTTTCCCCTCACTCGTGAACGAGACCCCGAGATACTTGAACTCCTCCACTTGGGAAAGCGACTCTCCCCTGACCTAGAGTGGGCAATCCACCCCCTTAAGGCTGAGAACTATGGCCTCAGATTTGGAGGTGCTGATCCTCATCCCTGCCGCTGCTCATGAAAACAAAAAGAAATATTAAAAAAAGAACAAAAATCCATGTCAAGGTAATGAGAAATTATGTCACGTTTCTGTTTATGTCTGTGAAGATTCTCAGTCATTCAGGTCATGGTAGTCTTGGTGTTTCTTCTGAAGGCAACTTGACTTCTTGTAGTTTCTTGAAGACGTTTCACCTCTCATCCAAGAGGCTTCTTCAGTTTTAAATATCTGGTGGGGAGTCCCCAGTATTTAACCGTGTGGAGGATCCTTCTTACTCAGGGTAGTGGGCAAAGGATAGAAAGCCCCGCCCCCAATCTGTGTGACCCAGATCCATCCCCCATCAGATGGGTAATCGCTCCCCCCGGTCATCATGTGAGTCCCTGGTTTCGCATGAGCCGAGGTATGAACTGTGGTTAAGTTTCCTGGGGAGGGATTTCAAAACTGCATTGTATGTGGTAGACAGCTGATGTCTAAAGCCCCCTCCTCTGTTAAGTGATGGCTGTTCCAGCTTGACATGGATGGCCTCCTTTACTCCTCTCTCAAACCATGAAGTGAACTGTGATGTCATGCTTAGAGAAAATTCTTCTGAATTTCTCTGACACCCTGCCACATACGGAATGACAACGTTGTGGAGTTTGTTCCTCTCCTCTTCCTGTTTTGTAGGGGTGTTGTTCCTGGAGGGCTTAGTGGATTTCACATACACCCAGTTAGGGTATCCACAGGTTTTTAATGCTGTCTTGATGTGTTTGTGTTCCTTAGACTTCCCCTCTGTCCTTGTGGGAAAATTTTCAGCCCGGTGATGTAGGGTTCTGATAACTCCCAGCTTGTGTTCCAAAGGGTGTTGAGAGTTGAACATCAGGTACTGGTCTGTGTGAGTAGGTTTCCGGTAGACTTCAACGTTGAGCCCTCCGTCCTTCTCAGGGTGTATGGCACAGTCCAGGAAAGGCAGCCTGTTCTCTTTCATGTCCTCCCTTGTGAATTTGATGTTGCTGTCTACTGAGTTAAGGTGTTCCATGAAGGCTTCTACCACTTGGATTTTAATATTGAACCAGGTGTCATCCACATATCTGAACCAATGGCTCAGTGTTGTTCCTTAGAAGGAGCTCAGTGCCCTACTTTCCACTTCCTCTATGTAGAGGTTGACCACAATAGGAGACATTGGGGAGCCCATGGCGCAGCCATGCTTCTGTCTGTAGAAACATTCGTTGTACTTTAAGTAAGTAGTGGATAGGCATAGGTCCAACAAATTACAGATTTGTTCCGGGGTGAAGTTGTTCTAAGGTCCAAATTACTGTCTTGCATTAGTCATTTTCGGACGGTTTCCACCGCTTCAGATGTGGGTATGCATGTAAAGAGTGAGGTGACATCAAAGGAGTCCATGGTTTCCTCTGGTGCTAGCCTGAGGTCTGTTTATACCATTTTGACACTTTGGAGCCCTTCTTGATCAAGCACTCACCAGGAGATATCAGTTCAGTCTGTGTGGGTTCATGGTAGGTCAAAAGACCTTACGAAATAGGGTGTAACCAAAACAGTTAAGGAAATCATGAATGCTTGGTAAAGACGTGGTCTCCAAACTCGTCAGTGCACCTGGCAGGTGAGGGAGTTGACCTCTCTCTGGCCGACGAATCCCACTTTCCATCCGATCCAGCTGCATACAAAATGATTGATACTCCGCCTGTTGCACCAACAGTCAATGAGATCCTATAAATCCCTGTCTCACACACACTAATTGCAAAAATCAGAATATAAGATGAGTCTCAAAGCAGTCTCACCTCCAGAGACTTCAGTGTAACTTAAGACTGTCAGCTGTCTGATCTGGATGTGCTGTAAGTTTTTAGTTGTCTTTTTGGGCCAATTTTGCCTCCAGGTTCTTAAGCCACAGGTGGAGTTGGGCTTTCTCGCTCAGCAGAGTCTCCACTTTTTCCCATCATGCAGTGGGTCTGAACTCTGGATATGAGCCACAAGGTCCTCCTTATCTTTCTCCAGATGGGAGCTCTAAACAATGGGAAGCAGATAATTTAAATTAGCATGTAATTTAACCCCTTGACGTCTGAATTTATTTACAATTACATAAAAAATTTAATTTTTTTGTGTTTTTGCTTTCAAGTTGATGATATCCCGGCTGCAGTCTGAATGCAAGTGGTATGATACGAATTTGTGACGATCAGCGTTAAGGGGTTAAAAATTCAAATGAAAAGCACTAATGATAACAAATGCATCTCTGCTTCCTTCTGCTTCTGCTCTAGCATGCGAGCATGCTCCTCTCTCTGGTGGTCCAGCTCAGACTGCAGGAGGGTGCAGTTGTACCTCAGCGTGTTGTATTCTGTCTTGTACCTCTCTGTCTGTAAGACGAGGAAGAAAGTAATCAAGAAGACAAAGTGAGAAATGAGCCTCCATCCCCTTGCATGTGCAGATTTGGAAATGATTTTCAAAAGGCAATCAGTACTAATCTTTTAACAGTCACGGCTGCTGACATTAATTAACAGCACATATGAAAGAATAATGCTTCATTTTTTAGCAGCAAGCATTTGTAGATGTTTATTTGTTAACATTATTACATACAAATTTCAAATAATAAAATGTTACATTGCTGTTTTGTGTTTCCATTCTGCTGCTGCTTTATATGACTTTGTTTCAAAAAAACTGACCCCAGTGAATGAGGCCCTCAAAAATCAACTGGTAAGCCTGTTTCTTTTCAACTCTAGAGTATCTTTGATAGTCAGGAAAACATTTGTGCAAGTAGAACTTGGTAATATATGCTTAAAATAAAACTGTGTGTTTTTCTAAGGCCATATCAAAATACACAATATATATTGTGATATTTCTGTTAACAAATATCAGATATTTTGTAAATATTTAAAAGTCAATATTTTGAACATATACCATGATATAACCATTGCAACATAATTGTAGGGATGACTGTTGGTGCTCTGACAAAACATTAACACATTAGAATTTTTACACACAATATTCAGTTATGTGGATTCAATGACTGAAGTGGGTGAAAGCAAATATTAGAACATATACTATGATATCTACAGTTAAAATAGGTGTACATGTAGTTATGCCAGCAATTCATTTTCAAGAGTTTAGGTGGGGGTGTAAGCCTTGAGATACTGCAATACCAGGAAGGTTGGGAGTGGATGGAGCAAGCCCTTATTCCACCTCCCTTTTCCAAAAAAATAATTAATTATAGTTTTCAAGTAGAGGACATATCAGATATTAAACATATAAAAAAAGATTATTCACTTGATCTTAGCCAAAAGACAGAGAAGCGATACCTACAAATTGTGACATTATATATCTTCAATCTGCCCCCAGAATCATTCTTGTGTCTTGCCTCTTTTTAACCTTTAACTTATCCGGTTGAAATGTAGTGAAGTCAATTTTATTTATATCACACCAAATCATACCTAAAGTCTCTTGTCTCTCAGGACAAGTTCCACATGGAGATCTTGAATTTACATTCAGATTTTGTTTTTCCTAAGTATAATTATTTACTTTTCCTAATTATGTAAATTGCACATACGTAGACACACATACACAGTTAATTATATGTAAACAATGGTAGTATAATGAGTAATACAGTACAGTATAACACTGTATAGAATGTATTTACGGATAGGATTTTCATAAAAGAAAGCTGTACTTGATGGGAAAAATTGCGTTCATTCAGAATGGAAAAAAACACAAAAAAAGACCAGCAGGTTACATTATGCTCTAACTAAACAGTCTGATAGCCATAGGGACCCCTGGGAGTAAGAAATATGAATTTTGAGTCTATTGTCTATTTTCGTCTGATTACAAGTAAAATTTTTGCTCAGTTTAGAACCAGTCAGCATTTAGTACATGGGTGGTCACAAGTTAACCTCGCTGGCTCACTCCTGCTGTATGAGATTGTTCAGCGATTAGTTGTCGAATGGACACCATTGTGGGCGTAGTGTTGGATTTTCTCCATTGTTGTGTGAATTCAAATCCTGTACGTCTCAACAAGTTGAATGGGTGTTATAGACTATACATGGGTATCAATCACGGTCCAAAGACTAATATGTTTATTTAGAAATTTAATTTAGAGGATAAACCTACACATTCACAGGAAAAACAACTTGCTGTTTTCGTTTCTTTCATGGATGGAAGGCAACTAAGTGTCAGTACATTACATATTTCATCAAATAATACTCAGAAATACAAAGATGACATGAGTATGTTTTGTGACGAACTTAAAAAGAGGCATTCACAAGGACAGCAATATGTTCTTGTCATGTTTTTAACATCTGTCATAACGATGAAAACCACAGATGCATTCAGCTGAAAGCCACCATTTAAAAGTGTTGCTTTAATGTGAAATACCAGTTAAACTTGCTGCCTTAGTAGTTACAGTGACTCAAATTGTGTGTTCAACTAAGGAAACACTGATATATAGGCTACATATTTGACATAGTTGATTGACATAGTTTACTGCGAATGTTTATCTTAAATAAGGTGGCATTCATCGATATCCGTGGCCAATAATAATCTGTTGTGTCTAATTAATTATTTACTGGTTACGTCCGTTGTCCATGTGGTGTTTCTGTGTACTGTGACAAACATAATTTCTGTGTCTTTACATTTATTGCACAGAGATTTTCTTTATTTCTGTTTCTTCGTTTTATTTCTTTATTTGTAATATTCATTCATTCATTCATTCATTCATTTTCTACCGCTTGTCAGCCCAGAATTTCCATATTGGTTTATCATTTATGTTAATGTCACTTATACTCACTACCTAATTAAGGTCCTATTATATCTATAATATCATTAATTTTTATACTGTGCAACGCTAACAGGATGGTGACTATGGCTACCAGCTATTTTAAAGAATTTTTAGTTTTTGGCCCAATTAAATAAGTGATGAATAAATGATTTTTTTATTCATATATTTTATTATTGCATATATTACATGCCTCTTTCACATTTCTCATATTTAAGTGTGTATGTATGAAGTGCGTGTGTCCACATATACAGGACACATGTAAACACATATTCAATAAACTACTTAACTATTCATTGCAGACAGCATGTCAGAAAGAGATGAGCAGAGAGGAGAGACCAGAAGAGGGTCAAGAAACAACAGAAAGGAACTGGAAAAGGTGTCAGAAGTGGTGAACACAATCGATGAATAGACGAGAGGATGAAGGGAGCATTAGATGAGTACAGGGAAACGGCCCTAAAAGGTGAGTGTTCCAAAATGAGTTTCATTTGTCAAGTAATTCCTACATGTAATTTGAATGTGATATTATATTGTTTTATGCAGATGTAATTTGGGAATTCAAATTAATTAAACTTTTTTTTTTTTTATCAGTAATGCCTCCATGTAACTTTGCAGTTTGGCTGGCCCATTTTTGCTTATCAGCGGGCCCACTTTACCTGAACACTGCTCATCCCAAAAAATGTAGGACAGCTGATCTTTCAAGAGCCATAGGCCCTTAGCAATTCTACGTTATTACACCAATTCAACACAAAACTGTTAAAAATAGTACTTTATAGAAAGGAGTTAAATGCCATAAAATCTTTTATTATTAATACATATGTGTGAGCAGTACATTTATGTTGCAGCTTGTGTAGGGGAACATAATTAACCCTCAGCATATAAAAAATGTACTACAATGAGACTCTTTACCGGTGCAGTGTATGAGGCTGTCAGACCTGGTTTTTATCTTTCTAATTATCACCTTTCCGTGGTTTCAGCGCACCACGTGACCACGAAGCGCAGAGGAGCAGCCGTTTTGACATTTTTTCTTTGAAATGACCTTGCAAAGATTCTGTGACATTTTCCATATCTTTGCTATTTTGGTACGCTCTAATTAGGACAGGTGTGTTTAATGGTTTTTAACCAATTATTTCAGCCATTTAAACTGTCAGTTTTAAGGAAGGTTCTGTGAATGACGTTTGTCTCCCAAGGAAATGTGCAGGTTTCTCGACCTTTTGGCTACAATAAAGTTCAGCGTTTATCACTATACTGTAAACGTCTCAAAGGTCCTCTGCTTATGACTATGTCTCAAATATATTATTGAAACATGGAGATAAAGTAGACGTTTGCTCATCGACCTGGTCTTGCAGTATCTCCAGGCATGTTGCACCACCCACCTGAACTGTTGAACATGTGAACTACACTAATTTGATGGATGAAATTGTAGTCATTAAAATGACCTGATCACATCTCATGTGGGAATTATTTTGGAACTGAAGGATATTGATATATACATTTAACATTAATGGGAATTTCATATTGCACTTAAAGATATTAAATCAGACAGAATAATGACAACATAAATATAAGACTTATATAAACATGAGTAACAGAAGAATGAACTGCAGCTAATACCACACATACAAATACAGCTGTCGATTATTAAACTTTGATGTACTTTGGCATGTAGTATGTAAAGAACTTATTGCCATTATAATGACAGTATTTCGTATTAGCTTGGGTAACCTCTTGGACAGGGCTCTGTGTCTGTGGCTGGTTTTTTTTTTTTTTTTTTTTTGCTACTGGTGTTGACACATCTTTATTTGGATGGTTTGATTCTGATTTTGGTAAATGGAAAGATCTTGTAATATGTGTTCTCTCTGGTTTAATTATTGTTGTTGCCATTTTGACTCTTTGTGGCTGGGGGGTTTTTTTTTTTTTTTTCTTCCAGCTACAAAAACACTTCTAGGGAAAAGATTCCCATGATCCATCAGTTTGTAGTTTCCAGATAAAGTAGCTAGCGCTAGCTAGCGAGTCAAATTGAAAGAAAGGTGTCCAAGTTTAAGACTAGGTTGGTGCCTTTCGTCAGTCCTCAGCATAAGACTGTAAAGTAAATAAAATCATAGGGCTGCTTTATGTGGTTGTATTGTGTTGCTTGAAACACAAGCGTGCGCCGATTTGTAGCAAGCTAATATCAGTTGTGCTAACGTGAGTATTTATCTGATAATTGCTACATAGCTTCCTAACTTGCTGCAAAAGTTAGCTTGCAAGTAGCCCTTTGGCCTTCTGCGTCGAGTCGCTTCGAGATTTTAGAATTTGTCTGCATCGTAGTAGTAGCAGCATTTGCATCTCTATATGTGAGCCTTGCAAGCGAATAATTGTTTGATGTATACTGTGCTGCGTTTGTAACAAAGACGTCTGGTAGATAGCCGCTAGCTTCCGATAACGGATTTGCTACCATAGCTAAGGCTAGCTGCTAGTTAGCGTTCCACTGGTGAGTCGCGGGACATTTGAAAGCAATTCACTGTATTACAGACTGCAACTTGTAGTGCTAAATGGTGAATTATCGTAATGACTAAGGACATTATGTGTCGTCATCCCCAATTATTGATTGAGGGGAGTATATAAAAGTGGACATTTAACTTATGTTAGTTAAAAGTCCGTTATTGTTTTATAGCACGCAATGTTACCCAGCTATATTTCTCTACTCTCCATTTGTTTGGTTGGCGTATGAAAGTATGAAAGATGTGCGGAGTTGATCCAATGTGGAAATTCATTGTGAATTCTGATTTAGTAAGACTGGAAATTTACTGACACATGTAGGATGCTCGAGATGAACAAACTGAAATGGTTCGGTAATGTTAGTTTTTATCAGAATATGTATGAACAGCAGAGCCAGAGAGTCAGGGTCACTAATCACTTGAGATTGATTCAGAGCCTTGCTAAGAGGTTGTGGTTTTAACAAGTAGCTGGGGGACTCCTCAGACAGCCTCCATGGTAACTTAACTGACAACAAAGCAAAGACTAATTTTGGCTCCCTCAAAGCACCTCCACTCAATGAGAGGGAGTGCAAGCAGGGTTTCCTCACTGTTAGACGACAACAATACCCATTCTTACCCTTTCTCAGGTAAGTTACAGACACAACAATTCCTTTGCTCAGATCTCCCTGCTTTTCTTAAGCTTCTCGTCTGTTTCTTTTCCTGCAGAGGTAATATGTCATCATCCACCCTTGGTCAATCTGCCCATCTCGTCCCGAACCTGGAGCCTGGGATGGGGAAATCTGCAGCTATGTTGGGCTTGTCTGCTGGGCTGGGGGAAGCAGAGATGGAGCTGCAGAAGATGCTAATCGATGAGAGGGTGAAGTGTGAAAACCACAGGACCAACTACCAGGCACTGAAGGCTGAACACACCAGGTTAAATTAATTTAATCGTAAACCTAAACATCCCGTTAAATTCTGGAGAAAAGATTAACTTCTTTTTTTTTTCCCCACCATGCTTGTTTTCCATTTGATTAATGTATGTGTAAGTACATTAGTCTACCCAGATTCAGCCCCGGTGTCCTTTTTTATCATTATTATTTTTTTTTTTTTTTAATATATAGCTTACAGGATGAGTTCACCCGGGCTCAAGGAGAACTCAAGCGCCTGCAGAGTGACAAGCAGGCCCAGAAAGAGAAACTGCAGCTGGTGCTGGCAGAGCTCAGAGAAGAGCTGCTGGACAAAACAAGAGAGCTAGAAGAGCTTCGGCTGCAGGTAAACTAAGTACCATGACATCTTGAGCTGAGACTGAAATATTCTGCTGTTGTCCGCTATGCAACTAGACTTCCACTGACCTTCTCATACGAATGTGCGTGTTTGTGTTGAGCAGGTGATGACCCCTCAGCGACTGGAGTTGCTCAGAGCTCAGGTGCAGCAGGAGATGGAGGCTCCAGTTAGAGAAAGGTTCAATAAACTGGAGGAGGTCAGTCAGTACATGTTTCTGTAACAAAATATAACTTGGGATGCAAGTGGGATCAGTTTTTGATATCAGTACCTATGAAAAAAGGTTAGTGTCATTTATAGTGAGTAATAATGAATTACTACCTATTTGATGCTATTTTATGTCATACATATATGTACATATATTTGCGTAGGCTCTCAGTCATCCAGGTTGAGGTAGTCTTAAATGCTTCAGTTGAAGGCATCTCTATGCAAATCAGCGTGACAAGTGAGGTGTATTTTATGAATGAGTCATTTTGAGGTGTACCTCATGACCCCCCGCTCACATTCATGTGAGTTGTTATGGTCACGATTCCAGATGGGACTCATTAAGGAGTCGTTGCCCTGCTCTGCCATCATGTGAGTCGTTAAGGTCACACGAGGCAAGTTTTGAAGGAGGTTTAAAATGTCTGGATGTCAGGACTGCATTGAAAGTGGATGACAATTCATTAATGAACTTCACCTTACTTGTGACCCTGACGTGCATACACTCAGGTGACCACCTCCCAGGTGTAACGACCCTAGCAAAGGTTAGATACTGTGGTTTCCCCACCAATGTTTAAAACTGAAGAACCCTTTTGGATGAGAGGTGAAACGTTTTCAAAAACAACAACAAAAAAAAGGCCACATTCCTTCAGCTGAAGCACTTAAGTGTACAATTTCCCTCATCATTGTGTCATGCACGTGGCTGAAAAATTTTACATTTTAGAATCTTAGTTGTGTTAAACCTAGCTTTGATATTAGGGCTAGGTAATATATACAGTAGTGTTCAAAATAATAGCAGTCCAATGTGACTAACCAAATTAATCACTGTTATTAGTATATTTTTTATTGCTACATGGCAAACAAGTTACCAGTAGGTGCAGTAGATTCTCAGAAAACCAACAAGACCCAGCATTCATGATATGCACGCTCTTAAGGCTGTGCAATTGGGCAATTAGTTGAAAGGGGTGTGTCTGCCGTTGACTTTACAAACTCAAAACTATTTTGTACAAACTTTTTTGTTTCTAGGATTTAGCAATCCTGTGAATCACTAAACTAATATTTAGTTGTATGACCACAGTTTTTTATAACTGCTTCACATCTGTGTGGCATGGAGTCAACCAACTTGTGGCACCTTTCAGCTGTTATTCCACTCCAAGATTCTTTAACAACATTCCACAAGTCATTTACATTTCTTGGTTTTGCTTCAGAAACAGCATTTTTGACGTCCCCCCACAAGTTCTCGATTGGATTAAGGTCCGGGGATTGGGCTGGCCACTCCATAACATTAATTTTGTTGGTTTGGAACCAAGATTTTGCTCGTTTACTAGTGTGTTTGGGGTCATTGTCTTGTTGAAACACCCATTTCAAGGGCATGTCCTCTTCAGCATAAGGCAACATGACCTCTTCAAGTATTTTGACATATGCAAACTGATCCATGATCCCTGGTATGCGATAAATAGGCCCAACACCATAGTAGGAGAAACATGCCCATATCATGATGCTTGCACCACCATGCTTCACTGTCTTCACTGTGTACTGTGGCTTGAATTCAGAGTTTGGGGGTCGTCTCACAAACTGTCTGCGGCCCTTGGACCCAAAAAGAACAACTTTACTCTCATCAGTCCACAAAATGTTCCTCCATTTCTCTTTAGGCCAGTTGATGTGTTCTTTGGCAAATTGTAACCTCTTCTGCACATGCCTTTTTTTTAACAGAGGGACTTTGCGGGGGATTCTTGTAAATAGATTAGCTTCACACAGACGTCTTCTAACTGTCACAGTACTTACAGGTAACTCCAGACTGTCTTTGATCATCCTGGAGCTGATCATTGGCTGAGCCTTTGCCATTCTGGTTATTCTTCGATCCATTTTGATGGTTGTCTTCCGTTTTCTGCCACGTGTCTCTGGTTTTGCTCTCCATTTTAAGGCATTGGAGATCATTTTAGCTGAACAGCCTATAATTTTTTGCACCTCTTTATAAGTTTTCCCCTCTCCAATCAACTTTTTAATCAAAGTACGCTGTTCTTCTGAACAATGTCTTGAACGACCCATTTTCCTCAGGCTTTCAAAGAGAAATGCATGTTCAACAAGTGCTGGCTTCATCCTTAAATAGGGGCCACCTGATTCACACCTGTTTTTTCACAAAATTGATGACCTCACTGATTGAATGCCACACTGCTATTTTTTTGAACACACCCCTTTCAACTAATTGCCCAATTGCACAGCCTTAAGAGCGTGCATATCATGAATGCTGGGTCTTGTTGGTTTTCTGAGAATCTACTGCACCTACTGGTAACTTGTTTGCCATGTAGCAATAAAAAATATACTAAAAACAGTGATTCGTAACATTTATTGTGTGTTGTGACATGGCGTAAAAAATTATATAAGGATGCTCTAAATGAAAAGAATCCCGTTGAAACCAGTGTTTTTATTTTTTTTGAGGGACTCATTTCCTTGACATAAAATCACGTAATGTAATACTGACATGGAAACACAAAATATAAATATAGTAACATTTATTGTGTGTTGTGACATGGCGTAAAAAATTATATAAGGATGCTCTAAATGAAAAGAATCCCGTTGAAACCAGTGTTTTTATTTTTTTTGAGGGACTCATTTCCTTGACATAAAATCACGTAATGTAATACTGACATGGAAACACAAAACAGCAAAAGATGATTGGATTAAAAGAGAAAAATCCTAAGCACGCTTCTGCCAAAAAAGTAAAAAGCATTTATTTTGATGGCTATTTCATACTGAAATACTTAAAAGCATAACCAGTATGTGGAAAAAAAATGTGAGAATCAACCCACACGTAACAACACAACAGCCTTTTTCAGAGTGTAACCTTCAACACACAATTTACCTTTTGTAAAGGCAAAAGGTAATTGTAAACACCACAGTGAAGTACAGGTGGCCAGTACAGAGACTGGTCACTAGATGGCTGCACAATATGACAAACAAGAAAGAGACAACAAAATCAAAAATCCGTTCATTCAATGGCAAATGGTCAAGAAATGAACACCCTTAAAGCAGAAAAATAAACAGTAATATGCAGTCATACACCCTAGGCAGCAGACCTGATGTACAAGGGCAACTACACTGAAATCAATTTCTTCCTTTAATCCGGGATATGCTGTGGCCTGCATGTGATATAGGTTTCTCTCTGTATATAGACTCTCTGTAATAGTAAATTCAGACAGTCACCACCACCAATATTATGATGGTTTTTAGACCTTCAACCATAAGGAAAATCTGTAGTACTGTTATGTACACTGTAAAAGTGCTTGGCCATGGGGTAGTCCAGATTGATTTTTCTGATAACGTATAGTACTTGTGTTCAGAAACTCTGTCTTTCAATAGTTTCTTAGTGCAGCCTACAGTGGATTGCAAAAGTATTCATACCCCTTGAATACATTCCACATTTTGTCACGTTACGACCACAAACATAAATATATTTAATTGGACCAACACAAAGTGGCACAAAATTATAAAGTACAAAGAAAATTATACATGATTTCAAATTTTTTTTTTTACAAATACCTGAAAAGTGCAGTGTGCAAAGTATTCAGCCCCCCTGAGTCAATACTCTGTGGAACCACCTTTGGTTGCAATTACAGCTGCAAGTCTTTTGGGGTATGTCTCCACCAGCTTTACACATCTAAATACTGAAATTTTTGCCCATTCTTCTTTGCAAAACAGCTCAAGCTCAGTCAGATTAGATGGAGAGCGTTTGTGAACGGCAGTTTTCAGATCTTGCCACAGATTCTTGATTGGATTTAGGTCTGGACTTTGACCGGGCCATTCTAACACATGAATATGTTTTGTTTTAAACCATTCCATTGTAGCCCTGGCTTTATGTTTAGGGTCGTTGTCCTGCTGGAATGTGAACCTCCGCCCCAGTCTCAAGTCTTTTGCAGACTCCAACAGGTTTTCTTCCAAGATTGCCTTGTATTTGGCGCCATCTATCTTCCCATCAACTCTGACCATCTTCCCTGTCCCTGCTTAAGAGAAGCACCCCCAGAGCATGATGCTGCCACCACCATGGTGTCAGCATCTCTGATCAGTGCTCTCCTTGTTCGACCTGTAAGTTTAGGTGTCTTGGTACGTTTGCAGTTGTGCCATACTCTTTCCATTTTCGGATGATGGATTGAACAGTACTCCATGAGATGTTCAAAGCTTGGGAAATCTTTTTATAGCCTAACCCTGCTTTAAACTTCTCCACAACTTTATCCCTGACCTGTCTGGTGTGTTCCTTGGACTTCATGATGCTGTTTGCTCCCCAATATTCTAACAAACCTCTGAGGCCATCACAGAACAGCTGTATTTGTACTGAGATTAGATTACACACAAGTTGACTCTATTTAGTCATTAGGTCAACATTCGATCATTCAGCAATCATCAGGCAACGACTGAAGGCAATTGGTTGCGCTTAGAGAAAAGGGGGCTGAATACCTCTGCACGCCGCACTTTGTTTTTTATTTTTTTTTTAAATTTAAAGTCATGTATAATTATCTTTGTACTTCACAATTGTGTGCCACTTTGTGTTGGTCTTTCACATAAAACTCCAATAAAATATATTTATGTTTTTGGTCCTAACGTGAAATGGTAACGGTCAAAATGTGGAAAAGTTCAAGGGGTATGAATACTTTTGCAAGCCACTGTATATAAAAGCAACCATTGGGACAAGATAAGTGGTACATAACAAAACTAGTATTGCACTTAATAATGATGTCATATACCTTTTTTGAATTTGTAAATTGTTGCAATGTTTTCTTTATGTTTAACAGAAAGATGACTTGATACAAAAATGTCTTTTAATGTAGGGGTAGCCCTAATGCTGATCGTCCGAGGGGCAGGAAAAACCTTCCTCAGAGCAGGGTCATTTTTAATAAGGTCGCAGTTAGATTGTATTACTTTTTTATTTTTTTTCATTACTTGCTAAACATCTGTATCCTGTGACCATGTAGACCTGCTCTTGTCCTATTACATGGGATTATTTGGACTTTGTTGGTAATAATGATCACAAATAAACATCTACAAATGCCTGCTGCTAAAAAATGCAAAAAAAGCATTATTCTTTCATATGTGCTGTAAATTAATGTCAGCAGCTGTGACTGTTAAAAAATTTCTAATTTTTTCTTCTTGATTACTTTCTCCCTTGTCCTCAACCCTCTGACTCGGGCCTTTTTAGGAGACAGAGAGGTACAGGTCAGAGTACAACAAGCTGCGATACAACTGCACCCTCCTGCAGTCCAAACTGGACCACCAGAGAGAGGAGCATGCTCGCATGCTGGACGAGCGGCGCATCCGCTATGAAGCAGAGGTGCATTTGTTATCCTTGGTGCTTTTTATTTAAATTTTCAAATTAGGTACTAATTTAAATGATCTGCTTCCCATTGTTTAGATCTCGGGTTTGTTGAAAGATAAGGAGGACCTTGTGGCTCATTACCAGAGTTCAGACCCACTTCGTGATGGGAAACGAGTGGAGGCTCTGCTGCGGGAGAAAGCCCAACTCCACCTGCGGCTGAAGAGCCTGGAGGCAGAGGTGGCTGAGCTTCGTGCCCAAAAAGAGAACTCAGGCCAGCAGGCTGAAAACGTCCAGCGCATCCAGATCAGACAGCTGACAGAATCTCAGGCTACACTGAAGTCACTGGAGGTGAGACTGCTCTGAGACTCATCTTATATTCTGATTTTGCAAGAAGTCTGTGTGAGAAAGGGATTTGTAGGATCTCATTGGCTGTTTGATGAACAGGCGGAGTGTCAATCATTGCGTATGCAGCTGGAGCGAATGGAAAGTGAGCTTCGTCTGAGCCACGAGCAGAACGGCCAACTAACCGGGCGCGTGCATAAAGCCGAGAGAGAGGTCAACTCCCTCACCTGCCAGGTGCACTGACGTGTTTGGAGACCACATGTCTTTACCAAGCATTCATGATTTCCTTAATTGTTCTGGTTGCACCATTACTTCAAATACAATAGTGTTCAAAATAATAGCAGTCCAATGTGACTAACCAGATTAATCCAGGTTTTTAGTATATTTTTTATTGCTACATGGCAAACAATTTACCAGTAGGTGCAGTAGATTCTCAGAAAACCAACAAGACCCAGCATTCATGATATGCACGCTCTTAAGGCTGTGCAATTGGGCAATTAGTTGAAAGGGGTGTGTTCAAAAAAATAGCAGTGTCTGCCGTTGACTTTACAAACTCAAAACTATTTTGTACAAACTTTTTTGTTTCTAGGATTTAGCAATCCTGTGAATCACTAAACTAATATTTAGTTGTATGACCACAGTTTTTTATAACTGCTTCACATCTGTG
>KV751356.1:5042667-5091839 GCA_001698575.1 Mola mola | reverse complement strand
ATATATATATATATATATATACATCAATATATTGTTTAATTTTGCCAATGTTAACATTAGTTAACTTAGTACTAAAGGCAGGTTGATTAGCATCTTACCTTGAAACCAACAAAGGTATTTTATTATCTTGCCGAGCAGTGTACTATGAAGCAAGATTAAATTCTTAGTGAGGTATGTTGAGCAGAAAGCCAAGGTTGTCATTTTCACAAAGCTGTCTCTCTTAACCTGGCTAGATCACCATGGTAACTCAAGCAAAACATGTTAGTACTTGGTAGAGAAACCCTTGTTGGCAAGCACAGCAATGAGACGTTTCTTGTAGTTGGTTACCAGGTTTGCACACAACTCAGGAGGGATTTTTGCCCATTCCTCTTTACAGAAAGTCTCTAAATCCTTCAAGTTTCTTGACTGCCGATGGAAGCTCGAAGCTTTAGCTCCCTCCACAGGTTTTCTATTGGGTTGAGGTCTGGAGACTGACTAGGCCACTCCATGACCTTAATATGCTTCTTGTTGAACCACTCCTTTGAGGCCCTTGCAGTATAGGCATGAGTGTTTTTGCTGAGGAAAGGAGGTTTTCATTCAATATTTTAACGTATATGGCTCTGTTCATTGGCCCTTCAATTCGGCGAAGTTGCCTTGTACCCTTTGCACAAAAACAGCCCCAAAACAATGTTTCCACCTCCATGCCTAACTGTGGGAATTGTGCTCTTTGGGTCATACTCACATTTTTTTCATCCTCCAAACACGGCAGTAAAGTTGATGCGAAATGGCTCAACTTTGGTTTCATCTGACCACAGCACTTTCTCCCAAGCCTTCTGAGTCATTTAGATGTTCACTGGCAGACCTAGGCGGGCCTGTACATGTGCCTTCTTGAGCAGGGGGACCTTTGTGGGCACTGCAAGTCTTCCGTCCATTACGGCTCAGTGTGTTACCAACTGTTTTCTCAGTGAGTGTGGTCCCAGTTTCCTTGTGGTTTTAGGCTCCTCCCTCCCTTTTTTCATCATCATCTTCACTCCACGAGGTGAGATCTTGCATAGAGCTCCAGACTGAGGACAGTTGGTCATTTTGTGTGACTTCTGGTTTCGAATAATGGCGCCAATAGTCGTCACCTTCTCACCAAGCCTTTTGCTGATGGTTTTGTAACCCATTCCAGCCTTGTGCAGGTCTACAATCTTGTCCCTGACATCTTTTGACAGCTCTTTGGTCTTACCCATGGTGCTATAGAGATTGGAATGGACGAAACTGATTCCCAGAGCAGCTGAACTTTATACACATGACGAGTTAAGATCAGGAGTATTGGTAATTGGTTGAGTGTTGTGTGCCACATGGGCACCAGCCAATCTGTGGGAGCAAGAATTCTGGGTGAGTTGTTGGGGATCAAATACTTATTTCACTCAATAAAATGCACATTTTCTAACTTTTATACTGTATATCTTTTATGCATTTTCGACTGATATTCTGTCTATTGCCATAATCAGTAAACAACCATAAATATTTGAGTCTGCTAATTTCTTTGTAAGTAGGCAAACTTACAATTTAGCAGGGGATAAAATAATTATTGCCCCCACTGTATCTCTGTGAGATAAAAATTCTGGGCAGAGGAAAATCGTTAAAGGCCATAACTAAAAATTCAAGAGCTGTACATTAAAGTACAATGTCATCAAAACAAGAGCTGTAGGTTAAATTAGGCACAACACTGCAAATATGCACCTTCTTGTGTTTGTTTTCCCACACCCCACATGGTAACATAAATGTTGACGATGCAGAGAAACATGTTCATGTTTCCTCAATGTTAAGACATCCACACACTAACAGAATGATGAAGGCTCAGAAGTTGTTGACCACTGTGGATGGTTTTATGTTTCTGATTGGCTGCTGAGTCTCTTTATACTGCTGATACCATAGTTAAAAGAACACTACTTAAAAAAAATGATTAACAGGTAATATTACATTATTAAAAATATTTTCACGTTGAGTTGCGATTTTAGGTATTCAATGTGGGACATAAATACAGTGTAATATATAATCTCCTTCATGAATTTAAAGTTTGCGACAACATGCAGTCTTCATATTAGAAGAATAGACATGAGACATGAGAATGAATTTAATGGTGAAATACGTGAAGACATGATACATTTTCACAATCAGCAACTTTTTGAAACCATTTCCTTGTACTTCACGTGTGGCAAGTGTTGCTGAAATGTATTTCATTAATAATTTTCATAACTCCCCATTATGAGAACGTGTTTAAGATTAATGAAAGAAGGTGGCAGAAAAAGAGTGAAATGATGCAAAAAACACCCCCTTTTATGTGAAAGCGCACAGAACTGAAGCAGAAAGTCTGATTTAACAAAGAAAGTTGATAGATCCTTTCGTGACACCATTAATCTCTATACATTCAAGGTTTGTGAAGCCAGCTCTCACAAAGAAAGCCTGGCTCTGCTGATCCTGCTTTGCGGTACACACCTCAGGCACTGTCAGCACACCTCTTCGGCATAGTAGCTTCTGCTGAAAGCTTGACCAGCCTTCCCTTGCATAGTTACATTTGTTAACATAGGATTGGACAGTGGCCCTTAGGGTCTTTTTGAGGGTCAATTTTCCATGAGTAAAATAATCATATACTGTAGCCCTATATTACGTGTCCAATTTTCCTCTAAAGAAAAATTAGCAGGACAATTTTATCTCTGCAACATGTGTTAATGTGTTTCCTCCTTGTGTATCTCAGGCCTGCAGACAGACGTGGAAGTGTTGAAAGCCACAGTGGAGCGGCACAAGGAGGTTCTGGTGGAGAAAGAGCGGGAGATGGTGAGGAAGGTACAATCAGCCCGTGAGGAGGAGTTCCATAAGACTGCGGCATTACACGAGGAAAAGTGAGAGCCCCTGATATCAGTATTCTGGTGTCGATCTTGTAAGTAGAAAATAGGTCTGAAGCTACAAGAAAGACAGTGTCATTCAGCACAGTTAACAATTTAAATACTTTACTAGAATTCTGTTACTGTCTTATTTTTTGACTATTTTAAAAATTGATTTATGTTGTTACGCAGCACCCAACATGGAGAGGAGTCGGCTCGCAGGGAGCTGCAAAACCTCAGGTTAGCCTTTTATTAAAATGTGAGGGTTACTACTGAATCCACACAGCTGTATCAGTCAGGAAAGAAAAAGGTTACACACAGTTAAGATTGCTTGTTAACTTTCTGAAATCTTTAAAATTGAGTACAAGAAGATGGTGTCTAGGGTTGGTATGTTACATCCCATCTCAGATTGATTTTTTTCAGCTTCTTTGATGCAGTTTCTGTTCCAAATTAGAATTGTTGGTCGGCTGCTTAACTGTAAGACTTGTTTTGTGGCTTTTATTTAGAGAAAATGACAGCATAGTTATCTTTAAATCAGGTACATGATCTCCATTTGTGAAAAATACTAAAATGACAAAAGAAACCAAAAACCTTTGTGATAGCATGGACTATAACCTCTGTACTCTTTATGCAAATCTAGTGCCCTTCTTATCGAAAGTGTTTCGGTTTTTGCAGAACCAAACTACAGCAGCAAAGCTCCCAGCTTGAGGATTTTGAGAGGCAGAAAGCAATGATCGTTGACCTCCAACAGGTAGGTTCATATCAACTATCTCAAAGGGTTGGTATGCACCAATCTTTTGGGCATGATTGACTAGTATCAATATATCGGCAAATAAAGTGGCATTCGCCAATACCAGCGGCTGATAATAATCTATTGTGTCTCATTAATTTTGTATCGACTACATCTGCTGTGGCTACAGCTGTAATCTGTAATATGTTTCTGAAACTCTGATGAAAATCATGTTTTTGGTCTTTTTAACATTTCATTTTGGTGGGGTTTTTTGTGCTTCTACACACATTATGACTGAAATATTCAGTCAAAGTCATAGCTGAGAGTTTCTGTTTTTGTCGCGCAATCCTCGAATGAAAGCCTTCAGAAACAAATACTGACAGCCTGGGTCTTTATGTAGAAGACCTAAAGAACTGACCCTGACATCACCGTACAAGTTCAGTTCAGTTATTTTTCATACAGGGGATTTCTTTATTTCCTTGTCACAAAAGGGTATCAATATTAGTATCATCCCAGAATATCTGTGCATCCTTATCAAAGGATTGATTTTCAAAAACAAGGAGGAGTTTATACACTTGAAATAAATGCAATTGTTTGACCTAATAGCAAAGCAAGGAACTTGGTATCCAGCTGGGGACACTGACTCACTCTGAAAGTGAGCTGATGGAGACAAACCAGCGGCTTAGAGAAACCCAGGAGAGGGTGAGGGAGGAGCTGAGGACGGCCCAAGCCCGGGCTGAGAGGAGCCAGCACAACGCTGAGAGGTACATGTGCCTTTCTGTCTCCCCGTACAACTTGTATAGCAGCTAATCTTTGTTCTCAGTTAAAACACACTTGTTTCCTCTGTCTGTTGTTGCTCCCCCAGGCTGGTGGAGGACCGTCAGGTAGAGTGGTTGGAGGAGAAACACAAGCTGCAGGAGCAACACGCTGAGCTGCAGCAGAAATACTCTCAGGCCAAAGAGAAGCTGCAGAGGGCAGCAGTGGCCCAGAAGAAGGTACCACTGTGAAGCTACGATATCTTTAATGTCAGCTGCAAATAATGATTTGTGCTGCATGTTAACAGCTTTACAGAGGGGTTTACTACAACCTGAATCTAAACTGTTTTATCTGAGTTCGAAAGCGAGCCAATAATAACATTATTGTGTGCCTTTGCTCATTATATTCAGTGTGTCAAGTTTAGCATTGCAACTCTGAAATGATCTCGAGAGGCTTGATTTTATTTCTATGTGTGTGTTTTACAGCGGAAAACAGTGACAGAGAACAAAGAGAAGAGACTGCAGGATAAAATCCAGCTGTTGGAGGCCAAGATTGAGGAGCTGGAATTGGAAGCTTCTGTAGCCAAGAAGTAAACTTCAATTTTTTTCTGAAATCCACTTTTAATTCTCATTTTTATAAATGTAATAATTCAGTAGACTTGCAGGAGCAAAGAGTAACATGGTGATGGACATGCCCAGAAGCATTATGTATCCTGTTCACTAGGGGTACAGGGCTATGTGATGGCTGGTTTCTCAGACCAAGGAGGTGTCATGGTTTGATTTTTTTTCTTCCCGTCTATCTAGACGTTCATCTTCCTCAGAGGAGCAAGCTCAACTCAGCAGGCGTTTGAAAGAGCTGCAGCGACGACACAATGAGTTTCGACGCCTCTTGTTGGGCGGTCAAGGTCCTTACAATGCCAGCACAGCTTTCGTGACCTCTTCACCCACACCCTTCTGCCTCCTTGGGTCTGAGGGACCATTAACCAACATACCGGTGAGCATACGTCAGTGAACAACAATCTTTTCAAAAAACTGGGCTCTCTGCAATAGACAAATTTCTGCCACATCAGGCCAATAAAACCTGGTGGGTGACATACTTTGAGTTGGGAATAAGTTTAGACTTGTGAGTTTTGAAACAGGACACAGTATGTCAGGTATGTCTGGTTAAAAAAAACAAAAATATAAAAAAACCTCAATCTTATATCTCTATATCTAAAAATCTAAATTACAGCTAAACAACATGGAACAGTAATGGAAGCAAGTCATGCTCAAAAACCATGTAACAGAAGTACAGTAAATGATGGCAAGTAAGTGCCATCACTGAGTGTAATCACGGCTCGAACAATCAAGAGGAGCAGAGCAGCTCACGGGAAAACCAAATTACCACAGGGAGATGTCTATTTATGAACGTGTGAAGGAACACACAGGAAGAATTGTGAAAGCGAGAGACGGTTACAGTAAACAGAAGCATTAAATGTAGCCCATGAGGTTTGCATAATGTGTGCTTGTTTTGTCCCCTGTGCTGCAGGAGGAGCAGCATCAGAGGGAACTGTCTCTGCTCCGGAGGAGGCTGGAGGACCTGGAGAACGTGCAGCAGCAGCAGCTAGAGGAGCTGGGATCTCTGGTACAGAGGGACCGAGATCCTGAACCCCAGCCAGACCTCTGACAACTCATCGACTCCTCTGTGTAGAAGGGGGGATCCCAGGGGTGCCAGGATGCTTAGAGGACAGTAGAGTGGTAACATACCTGAACATACCCCACAAACTGGTGGAGGCCGCATTGGAAAGTCCCAAGTAACATAACTGGATTAATTTGACAACTTTATTTTGAGGTTCACCTGGACCCTCACACCTGAGTGGCACCAAATGGGGAAAGAAATCATCACTGGGTGTATTATGTCGGTTACCCTTTTTCCTTGACTTGTCATTTCCAGGAGGCAGATGGATCCTCCAGGGCTTGGAGAGGCTAAACACTTGGGCCCTTGGGTGTTTCAAGATGGCATAATCCAAGAAAGGGAACATTATTAAGTTGATTTTAAATAGCCATAGAAAAACATATGGCTGCACTCCAAAGGACACTGCATCAATCAGTGCGACCAACTAAGAGCTAGAAGGATGGTTGAGTTTTTCTGGAGTTCTGAATTATCAACTGTTAAAGTCTGGAAATACCAGCATGAAATCCTACCCAGGATTTTTTTGGCCATTGCTGGTATATGAATATACACTATCTACTGTGGAGGGCTTTGAGAGGAGAATCAGCTGTTACCTCCGAACGTGACAAGGACTGCCAAAAAGACTGAGCAGCATTGTACTCTACAGGAGCAGAAACAAAATAATAGCCTTAGTAAGGAATTCAAGGTCAGCTGAGTGAAAGAAGTGCTGCAATCAGAAAATCCCACAATGCAAAAGTCTCCCAGGCCTGAATCGATGTGAGTAGAAGGGGGAAGTGAAAGGTATTGGAGGCAGTCCACCAGGTACGGTCAAGGTTGTCCCACAGAGTGCTAGTGGGATCAGTAGCACAAGGTCAGGCAGAACTAGGGTGCGTTACATTAAAGCCAAGGGAAAAGAGGTATTGGTCAAGGGGGAAGAGAGAGCTGGGGTTGAGGAATTGCATGCAAGCCAGATGGTGGTACTGTGACAGCAATAGAGCGAAAGATCTCATGGTCTGAGCTGGGGATGGCGGAACTCCTCCGCATCAATTTCCTCATCCAAGTTAGCGTACGATGTGCTGCTCAGCCCATCTAACGTCTTCTGTTGGAGTGGGGCTGAAACACCGTTATAGTCTGTCCCTTTTGCTGAGGAGGAACACTGGAACACATCCTCAGCAGCTCTCCCAAACAAACCATTAGGGAAGGGGCACTACCACTGGCACCACGACCAAGTGCTGAAGGTGGGTCCATTTCCAGCACCATCAATCAGTTCATCTCCTTTATGAGAGCAGGAGAACATCCAAATTTTTTGTACAGAAAGCCCAGGCAGGCCTCTTGGGAACAGCACAGGACTGGCAGACGATGGTGGACGAAGGAAAATAACTCAGATTCCCTAAAAAATTATATAGACCAATCGTAGACCAGATACTGAGCTGTTCTAAGAAACATCTAAACAAATGGTCTAGTCTGTAGGGCTCAATGATTTGTGATCTGTGATCTCTGTTGAGCAGTACTTCACACACTGGTGCTCAAAATATTAGCCCTTGCAAATATCGTACGTCTTTGAAGTTTTTATAAGTGCTTCTTGGCGGTGTTGCCTCGTGAAGAAGCAGTGGTAGCAAGGCAGGTTTGGCATAATACATGACGCCCTGCGCCATCTTCCTTTTTAAAGCCAAAATAGTTCCACACAACCCATGTGCTGCTCCTCTTTGACACTAAAATTTCAGCAGTACCAGGTTCTGTGGAGCCGGAGGCTTTGGTACAATGGCACAGAGTGTAATTGCAGCCTTTGCGGTTTGAAAATCTAATTATGCTATATCACAATATTATTGCAAATGCAATGAATTGTTCAGCCCTACTTTCTGGAGCTTAGGAAAGGGAAAACATGCCACACTGATGAAGTAGTGCCGCAGACGAGGGGTGGTATGACCATTGAATTGAGGGGAAGTCACTGTGCAGAGCCTACAGCCTCTGGGGCATCACTGGGGCATGCAAAAGACAAGCCAACAGCTGGGCTTCAGAGACTGCAAGAAGTTTTCATGATGGCTGTGGATCAGGAAGCCCAGTCGTGGTCTAATGCTGCTTTGACACAGATTCGGAACTATCACTGTCACCGATAATGTGTCCAAGTACATAAATCGAGTGATGCATGTATCTACCAAAAGTATTTCCATAGTTCCGTCAGTGTGTTTCTAATGGAATAGCAATTTAAAATAGAACAGCACATTTTATAAACCGACCAAGACATTCTCAGGGTTTGATTTTATAGAGATCTTTGTAACCTGTGAATTGCACATTATTTCTACACATTGTTGCTTTGCAAGAAGGTGAACTTGAGTTGTACTGGAACAATGATTTAAAGATGAGCTTTTTCTCTAATTGTAGATTTGCCTTGTGTGTTTTCTTTTTAAGCAGTTAATGAAGTAGTAAAAATATCAGTATAGTTGGTCAGACAGAAGACAAGTCAGCAGATAAAGCAAAATTGCATTCAGTAAAAATGTTGTGTTATAAAAACTGACAGTTAATACGTACCACACTTAAATTCATCATTTAATGCCAGCAACTTCGCAACGTGTTTTGTTACATCAGGGCAAAACTGTCCCACTAAGTCATGGAATGATTGTCACAGTTAGTAGCCCCTTTCAGCTCGTAGTGCTGAAAGTAGGTGATATTGATTTATGATAATGAAATAAGTAAAATAATAGTGATTGAATTTTTTGGCCTAATTAGCTTATTGAAAGTATTAATATCTGTATTTCTGAAGGATGTTAAATATTCAGAAAATATAGGCAAAGGGTAAACTATATCTTTAAATAAAATCGGACCACAGCTTTTATTCAACAACGTGCCCTCATGAAGTCACAGTATGTAATGCAAGCTTTGTTTTGTATTTAAAGCATTGAATAAGACACTATATATAATGAGCAAAATCCAAATAAGACTTCCCAACTTGCAAACCTCCTGACATCATATTAATATAGTAAATTGATATTACTATATTTCCTAAAAGCTATTGCAGCGGCTACATAAATAATAAATCGTAACCCATATATATTCACTCAATGTTTTGCATGTACTGCAGGGGTAACAAACTCTTTCAGTTCAGTGGTACAAATACTGTTTGTCGAAATGGATTTTTATTTATTTTCACATATAAGAGTATGAAAAATCACTGACCAAGGCCACTAATAATACACTTACTACCAAAGCAAATATGAGGGAAACCATCTTGAATTTGTGTGGTGTTGAAACGTGATAAAGGAAAGTAACGCATTAAAAAATAAGTTTGTAGTAACATGTATGTTAGATGCATACAGTGAAAAAACATCAACAAGCATCTGAATCACAGTAAATAATGTGATTATACAACACTCCACTGTAGTAATAGTTTATTACATAACTTCACTACGTCAACAGGATTGTAAAGATTTTACCACCAACATGTCATTTAAAGTCAGCGTCTAATGTGAACACCTAAGGCAACTTCAACCAACAGTACATCCGATAGTTTAACATCTGAAATTATACATTTAGTTTAATGTTCTATATCTATGTGCATATTATTACTCAACAAAACACCAATTTAACTAAAATAGCTATTGGTAAGCTTGCTATGAAAATGTCTATTTACAAAGGGAAAGTTTAAATACATAAAAAAATAAATTAGCAAAACTATTTAGGAACTATACATATGAATGGCAAACATGGCCAACTTCCTGAGTGCACATATAGTCTTTTCCAATACACGATGTCGTTGGTCCAAACATTTTCAACTGAAGCTGCAAGAAAGAAGTATTTTAAAAAATTCTATTTTAGAAAGTGAAAAGTGAATAGTCACCACAAGAGGCTGCACTGGTTACCTGTCAGCAGCATCCTGGTCAGCCTCAACACTGATGTCTGCTTTGCTTCCAGACGCTCGCAACTTACTGGGATCTTTAAAAAGGAAAAGAAAAGGAAACACGGGGCTAAATCAAATCTGCAAAACAAACTTAATGAGCAGAAACTAAGGAAGTGCAGCTCAGCCACCTTGAACCCAGCGGATCTGTGTCGCCGGGCCATAGCCCTGCTCATTCTTGGCAGCTATGCGGAAGACGACAGCTGGCCGGTTAGAGGCGGAGCAGTCGATGTGGGCGTTGTCCAGGTGCGCGGAGCTCACTGAGCAGGACGTTTTGGTGCCGCGGTAGATCCTGATGAAAGCCATTTGACCTGGACCCTCCGAGCTAGTGGAGCGGCTCTTCTTCACCGCCATGTACATGGAATACTCAAGGATACGGCCCGATGGAGAGGAGGGAGCTTCCCAAGTGATGTGGACCGAATCATTTGCCTGTGTAAGAAAAAACAAAAAAAGAGAGAAAGGGCAATATGAAGAAAAGCTCTTCAGTCTGAAAACAATGTGTTCATGTTCTCCAGACAATTAATCATTTCTTCCTTCCTGCTCATTTGACTATCCTTGATTAATCACCTTGGTAATTTTAACAGCAGAAGGCGCCCCAGGGAATCCAGGCTGGCAGGTCTTGAACTCACTGACTGGGCTGAAGTCTCCCTTGCCAAAGCAGTTGATTCCTGCCACTCTGAACCTGTAGGTCTGACCTGGAGCCAGCGCCTGCTTCTCTCTGCCCTGGTAGTCCTGAGGCCCCGGCAGCTTCCTCTGCAGAATATAGAGAGCACGTATGAGGGTGAGAACTCACAATACATCTGCATTGGCAAGAGCAATATATTTTTTTTTTACCTCTTTAGAATTTGGGGGCCTGCTGTTGATTGCTGCAGTGGTTTGGTCACTGTCAGCAGGTAAAAAGTAGTGGCTGACCTCTGAGAAGAGTGTTTTGAACACACCAATATCAAACCAAACTGCTTCATCAGGATTCTACTGGACACAGAGGTGAGAGTTATAAGTCTTGGTTTTAAAAAGAGCTAACAATCATTGTTCAAAGGAGAGCCAGACCTGATCTGTGAAGGAGAAGAGATCTGTCCTTTTGTCAGGTGAAACATGCTGCTCTTCTGTAAAAGTAGAGGAACATTGACGGTCAATCTGCTGTAGTCTGCTTCACTGACATTTTATCTTTATCATTATCATCATCATCATCACCTGGCTGCTGCTGCTGCTGCTGCTGTGCTGAACTGCTAACCTCTGCTGCTGATGTCTGTTGTCTAGCACCTACATCCAAAAAGTCAGTGACGCAAAGCTATCAAATGGTTGAGAAAATTAAGTTTATAAATGCTGAACACTGAGTAATCACTTATTCACATACTGAAGCGCTGTGTATCAGATTCCTCCACTGTCCCACTCCCAGCACCCCTGCCTCCTTGTGCTCGGGTCTCTGCAGAACCATTGAGTGGTTTCACTGTAGTTTCCTGCTGTGCTGAGGCCGCCTGAAATTTAGACGAGGAGAGAACTAAAACTAAGTTGTTCTACAATGTAGATATAAAAAAACTTGAAATGTTGTGGAAAATGGGAAAAGAGTCCAATTAGTAGCAAAACAGACCTCACTGTCAAAGTGTACCTGAGCACTGTAGTAAGTTCTTTATACATTCATGTGTGTGGCAAAGTGGTGAACCTCAACACAGCTGTCACTGTGACCAAGTGAGCTGTTTGAGGACGCCTGTCAGACCCGCTGTTTACCTATGGAATGTTCCAAACAGGTGTTTTTTGAGCTGTGTGCCAAGGGGGATTAGCTAATTGTCACATTCTGTTTCATTCGTGTATTATATTATGTTCTATCTGCTTTGTAACCAGGGTAGTAAACAGCTATAAGCATAAAAGGAAGGCATTAACAAAACAACCAGCAGAAATGCAAGAATGCAACTTTTCTTATTTACTGTAATCACTTTTTGGATTTTCTTATGTTGTTCTAGATAAGGGTACCTGCTACTGTGTGTTATATGTGAATATTATGAGAGACTTACATTTTTAACAACTGCAAATTTCTATTATTACCATCATGTATTATAATCCACGTTGGCTGTAATGATGTTCGGCTACGCCAGTCGGAAGTCACTAAAATTTATGTTGAGTCGGTGTGTGCTTTTGCCAAAACACTGTTGGACTCCGTAGTTTTCTCTGGTCCCCTGTCTAATCTGACCAGTGACGACATGTTTAGTTGCATGTCGTCGTTCAACCGCTGGCTGTCGAGGTGGTGTCCTGCAAACGACGTGGGCTTTATTGATAATTGGCAAACTTTCTGGGGAAGACCTGGTCTAATGAGGAGAGACGGCATCCATCCTACTTGGGAAGGAGCTGCTCTCATTTCTAGAAATATGGCCAGATTTATTAGTCAGCCAAATTGACAATTCAGAGTTGAGGCCAGGAAGCAGAGTTGCAGTCTTACATGCTTCTCCGCGCTTCCTTTAGAGTCATCCACCTACAACCCCATAGAGACTGTGTCTGTCCCCCGTCCACCTAAATTCACTAAATCCAATAAAAAAGGTTCTCATAGAAACTCAACAACACCACTAATGAGGCAGTTTACAAAGTAAAGAGATGTGGACTCTTGGATATCAGATCCCTATCATCTAAAGGTGTATTAATAAATGAGCTTATATCAGATAATAATATTGATTTATTGACTCCCAGTCACTTTAACACACACATTCCCAGAGACACTGGCAGAGGTGGTGGAGTTGCAGCCATTTTCAATTCTGCCCTATTAATAAACCCTAAGCCCAAACAAAATTTTGTCTCATTTGAAAATCTTATTCTTAGCCTTTCCAATCCAACCATGAAAACTCCCAACTATGTTTTTATAGTGTATCGAGCACCTGGACCCTACACTGAATTTTTATCTGAATTTTCAGAGTTTCTCTCAGCTCTGGTCCTCAAAACAGATAAAGTTGTTGTTATAGGTGACTTTAATATCCATGTAGACGTTGAAAACAACAGCCTTGGTACGGCATTTCTCTCACTGTTCGATTCATTCGGCTTCTGTCAGTGTGTACAAGAATCAACACACACTTTTAATCACGCCCTTGATCTTGTTCTGATATATGGCATTGAAATTTTAACTCACATGTAAAACAGATTTCCAGGATGGCCTTCTTTCACCTCCGTAACATTGCTAAAATCCAGCACATCCTTTCTCAACAAGATGCAGAAAAACTAGTTCATGCATTTGTTACTTCCAGACTGGATTACTGTAATTCTTTATTTTCAGGTTGCCCTAATAAGATTTTAAAGACTCTTCAGTTAATCCAGAATGCAGCAGCGCATGTACTCACTAGAACTAATATCGGAGACCATATTTCCCCCATACTGGCTTCTCTGCACTGGCTCCCAGTTAACTCCAGAATAGAATTTAAAATCCTTATCCTCAACTACAAAGATATTCATGGTCAGGCACTATCTTATCTTAAAGAGCTCATCCATCACTCATCCAGAACCTGCAGGTTTATCGGTGATCCCAAGAATCTCCAAAAGTAGAATGGGAGGCAGAGCCTTCAGCTATCAAGCTCCTCTCCTATGGAACCATCTTCCAGTCTCGGTACGGGAGGCAGACACACTCCCTGATTTTAAGAGTAGGCTTAAAACCTTCCTTTTTGATAAATTAGGGCTGGCATATCAAGCCCTTAGTTATCTTGCTATAGGCTTAGGTTGCTGGGGGAAAACTCCATGATGCACTGAGCTCTCTTCTCTGCCCCCTCTGACTCAGACTCCTCCCTTGCTCCTCTAAATGTCCATATCCTTACACTAACTTCACTTCTTCCCCGGAGTCGCTGTGCTTTATTATTCTGCAGGTCTCTCTAGGTCGCGGTGGGGGCTGCTGCTGTGGTCCTGCCTGATGCCTCCTGGCCTACTGCTCAAATTAGGACAGGAGATCCTGTGACTTGGATCCTAGGCTGGTTTGCCCAACCTAGCCAATGGACTACAATGATTTCTGGACCAACATACTTATAATCCCATAATATAATCTGGATTTAGAGACTCACATGAACTCAAACATTCTAAGTAAACTGTTATTGTCATGTTGCTGTGTTCTGTACAAGTGACATCTACTGCACATCTGTCCGTCCTAGGAAGAAGGATCCCTCCTCTGTGGTTCTTCCTGAGGTTTCTTATTTTCCCTGTTTATGGTTTTTTTTAAGTTTTTCCTCACTCGGTTCGAGGGTCTAAGCGCAGAGGATGTCACATCTGTACAGTTTGTCAAAGCCCAGTGAGATAATGTGTAAATTGTGAATTTGGAGTATACAAATAAAATTTGATTTGATTTGATGTGAAAATATGAATTAATTTACAGGGGAGAAAACTTGCAGGACTGACTGATGAAACCATTTTTTCACATGCTCAGTGTAAATGTATGATAGTGCGGAATATACAAAAAGTCTTTTGCAGGTTATAAAACAAGCGGACAACCGTGTCACTCTGCTCCTGTCTTAAGCTTAATTTTGCTGTGAAATTACGGACAGATCTGTGCATTGTTTCTGTATACACAAATATATACTGTATTTGCACACATACAGGAATAAGAGGGCGCCATTTGCTCTGGCACTGATTGAAGGAGAGGCCATTCCAAATATAAGTTTGACACGGGGTAAGAGAGATTCATTTGGGTGCATGAGACCCCCTGAAAGAAGAAAAATCACAGGGAGCACCACCAGCTTGTACGGAAGTGTTGGCTTGATGACGGTCACAGTACAGAATTAATTTGATTGGACAGCAAGGTAAAAAGAAGTGAATGACATTGGGTGCTTTTCCACTCTGAAGTGAAATCTTGCAATGCACCCTGGGTGCATTAGCAGAGTGCTAAATGATGGCTAACCATAGAAAACAACTGTAAAAAGATGCTTCTGGATGGAAGAAAAATTATTTTTGTGTGATCAGTCCATGCGCTGTTTGTTTGTTCAGTGTATATAGTGCTACAAGTTGGGTGTGTAATTACATGTATATATTATTATTTGTTTACACTTTAAACATTTAATCATGTTGAGAATGTCACAACTACCTGTGCTGTTTCTTCTTTATTAGTGCTTCCTTCAGTTTGAAAGTGATGGGACTGGACAGCTAAAAAAAAAAAGGAGAGTAAAGCAAACTTTCACTGTTGTGATATACTGATTAACATGCCAGGATGTCGGAAGATGTCACCCTTCTTACCTGCAGAGTCTTCATCCTTCCCTTCCAGTCCATCTGTTCCACTTTGGTTAACTTGTTTGACTGGTGCATTGCTGACTGCAGTGCTGCAGGGAATCACAGGCTGGATCTGAAGGATGTAGCAGTCTGCCGCCACCAAGGGACGCCACGCCACGTGCAGCATGCTGACAGTAGATTTAACGAGCAGCACTGCCTCTGGGGTGGAGGGTCGATCTGATGACACAAAACACATTAACGCATTAAATACCAAGGTTTCAGAGGTTTATACATCTGTATCTGAACAGCTCCTCAGGTCTCACCCGTCTCCAGGTACCACAAGTCTTTGCAGCACACCTGGTAGTTCCAACTCTTACGGTATCCATCGCGGCCACTCCAAATGTAAAGCCTGGATCCAACAGCAGTGGCACAGTGACCTGCCCTCGCTCTGGGCCTACACACATACAGATCCTCACTCTGGGGCCCCTGGCTCTGCAGCTGGGACTCAATATCGTAGGGCTGCTCAGGGCCCAGGCTCTGCCAGCTCATCGTGTCTGAGACAGGAAAATAGGGCACCAGTTAACTCACTGGCCTCTGAATGATGCAGAGAGCCCAATATGACCCTTCTTACATTTATATTTCCTCTAAAGCAGAGCAACTGTGTTGGCTTTACAGAAGATTTACCAACACATTTAGTCAAAACAAAGCCACTGAAGATGGTATTTGGAGCTTCAACAGGTGTGAGAACTCTGAGAAGAGTGAGGAAAGTGCTGACCTAAGTTGAGCAGACTTAAGGAGTTTGTGCAGATCCATTCATGTTCTAAAGCACTGTGTTTGTCTGGCTCTGGAACCGGTATCCAGCCACCAAAGATATACATCCTGCAGACAGAGGGAAAGTAGTTTTTTAGTCTGCTCAGGTGTCACATACTTGCTAGATATCCACTTTAACACGGACAATGAAGGGCGTCTTACTTGTTAGCAATGAGACTGGCTGAATGAAGACTTCTGGGAAACGGAGTTGGACCCCTGGTTTGAGGGGTTGACCAAACCATTGTTTCTGAGGTAAGGGAAAGGATGCATATAAGCCTCAAGGGATTGTATTTAATTCACAGGTTTTCAATTTTCATTTCTAAAACTTGCAGATAGTTGATGTGAGTCAGTCCTACCAAGGTCAAGCTGCCACAGGTCGTTTAACCGGCACCCCTGCATCCCCCCAAAGATGTAGAGTTTTGGGGTACCAAGGCCATTGTAGGCAACTGAGCTGTGGGACTCCCGTGCTGAGGGACCACCACCCTGTGTCTCTGGAATGCTCCAGCCTCTTGCTCCTGATAATGACTGAAGCTCCAGCTCATAGAAGTCCCCCATGTATCTAAAATGACAATCAATCGATCAGTCAATAAATAAATAAATATAAACCTTAATTAATGCAGCGACCTCTAGATACAGTACATGTCATGAACCAGCTGTAAGGGTCAATTACATATAATCGTGGATTTTCACTGAGAGGAGACTGAACCGCAAGTCATTAGAGACATGCTCTGAATTCAACACTATTAACTCCCAGCAACCACTGAGACTCACTCGGAGTTCATCACAGCCATTCAAAGTGTTTCAGTCAGCATCCAGAAAAATAAGGTGCAACCAGAGTGTTATCAATAAATATACAAAAGATAAAATACAGGTCTCTTAAAAAGAATTGTTTACTGATTGCAGGGAATGTGGTCAGCACAGTTGCTTGGCTTTAACACAGTAATAAATATATTAGCCAGTTATGAACTACCAGAAAGTTAAGAATATATGGGCCACGGTCCTCATGAAATTTTAGTTACTGATATTTCATGAAATGAATGTTGATTATTTAGATTACCTTTGCTGGAATACGCCTATTGGATTATGTTGTTATAAATGGAGGATTTTATTTTGTGCAATGTTTCAGTTTTATAAAAAATGACTTATTCATTCACATCTGCTTGGACAGACAAGCCAACAAACAATATTGTCGGACTACGCATGTATTTGTACAGTAAGTAACCCTTATAAGTCAGATGGATAATCAGTGGAACGTTACATGGAAGAGTGTTGCCTGTGCTATTAGATCGGTTTACTTTTGGCTTCAATTGCTACATACAAACACACTACTTGTTTCTGGCATAATTTATGCATCACTACTACTGTGCAGAGTATAGGTTTGTGATTAAATACATTTGCCAAAGACGTTAGCCACTAACATACCAGGGAGCAGAGCAAAAGCTCCGTGTAAAATTTCATTTTATACATTCTATATTTTTTTTTGCAATTTCTTTGATTCCACATCGTAATCTTGCTTTCAGAGTGCATCAGATTGAGGCATTTAAATTTTATAATGTGCATTTTTTAAATAAAAAAGCATGCAGCCAGACTATCTGGGACAGTCCAAGCTCAACACATCAGTCTCACAAAATCAACTACATCAGGGAAAATGTGTACCTGTGTACCTCCTCCTTCAATAAAGCTGACTGGCAGAATGTCTTATTGATTACCATGGTGATAAGGTCCGCTGTTTGCTCTGGACATCGTCTATCGAACTGCTGGTCAACATTAAAACGACATTTGAAAATATCATCTTGGTTTCTGGGAAGTTGTGATGGGAATTTTTTTGTAACTGTTTTTTTTTTTGACTGAATGGTTGATCAACACTGATTAAAAAGTAACAGACAGATTAATCAATAAATGGTTAGGTGTAGCTCTAGTTTAAACAATACAGGATTGAATAGTGTACTAAATAAAATGTCTTTACACCTTGAACAGTCCAGTGTAGGCAACTCCAAACACTGTGTATTGTGTATATTTGCGTGACACCTTGGTATGTTGCCGTTGGGGTCTTCGCTGTCATTGGCCAGCCCTCCGAACAGGTAACACTTGTTACCAACAAGAGTGAAGCTGTGTCCAATCCGAGGGCAGGGAGGTGAGCCGGTCCTGGGTGCTCTGGGCTTCAGCTTCTTCCACAACCAGCGACTAGCCTGAGTCATATGGGTACAAGATCAAAAACCTGATATTCTTCTTCATGAATCATTGCAGAATTAGACTCCCCACTGGAACAACGTGAAGGCATTACCTGGAGTTCATACAGGCTGCTGCTGTATTTCCCAAACTCAACCATTCCACCAAAGACCAGTATTCGTGTGCCCTCACAGACAAGGCCATGGGCAGCACAGCCAGGAGGGATGTCACCCCTCACCGCAGGTAGAAACCACTGCTTTGAGACTAGAAGGTTGGACAGATGACAGTTTTGGACAAAACATCTTGGCTTATCTGTATTATAGACATTTAAATACACTTTTAGAAAACACTTTGTGCAAAGTACAGGGCTATTTTTGCGGTAGCTAAATCAGTATGACATCAAAGAGCACGTAAAAAGTGGATTTTACTGTGTTTGGTAGTTGCACTTCTTAGCTACAGCACTGTTGTTTCCAGTTCAGCTAACGCTACAAAACACATTACACAGTTCTCCTCCTGCAGTTAACTCTGTGGTATCTGATAAATGGAAAAACTTTGATGTAAGACTTTTGAGTGACTAAAGCTCGCTAGCAACCTGAGAAAAGCTATATTATTACTCAATTTAGAGATTAATTCAAAAGTACCCTACTGCCGTAACAGAAAAGATTATAATACCGCCTAGGACCTCTAAAATCAACAACAAAGAATCACCGCGAAGCTTAAACTGTTTTTTGTTGTTGTTGTTTTTTTTACTTACTCACGCGCATGCTAAAAACATTAGCATATAACCTCGGCTAGGGTTAGTTAGCGTCCAGCTAACGTTAGCTTACCTGTATTGTATACATGGAGGTGTTCGGCTATCCCTTCGTTCCCCCCACCGAACACAATAATTAGCTCCCGTATTGCAGCTGCACGGTGTCCGTGCCTGGACCGCGGCGTCACCCCTGAAACGGAGTGGACATTTCTCCATTGCGGCTCCTCGGTGCCAGAGCTCATTTTCCCGTCAAGGGAGCCTGAAATTTGGCGCTGTTCAAGTTTCAAAGACGTGGGCGGGGAGAAGGAGGTGTTAGCAAATTCAGTCTGAAAGGCGTAAATAAAATAGAAGGTCTCGCTCTACGTTGTTTATCGAGTATCAAAATCTAAGGCAATCTGAGGGGTATGCGGAGTAGTTTGCTAAAGGGAACATGTGACTTCACTCGTCTATAATGTTTTTTTTTTTTGAATATTTGATTTAATAACATGCAAAACCACTGTATATCTGAAAAGCGTGAGTTTAATTCTATAGGGAGCAGAGCGCTCTTAAGTAACTCGGATGACGTGATTAGTTAGTTCTTGATTTATAATTTCAGATTCAAGAAAATACAGTTTAAGAAGTTTTGTGGTACAAAATCTACGTGACGAAATCTTAAAAAAAAAAAAAAAAGTGTTTGAGAAAGTTTTTGAGTGTTTTTATGTGACATTTAGAATTCGGCATTTCCAGAGCTTAAATATATACCTAGAGCTTAATATATATCTTAATTATACCCGCTCTCTGCTCTCTAAAGACTCCTATCGTCATTCTATCGTTAATGTCATGTGAGTCTCTGAACTAAATCACTGAATTACCCATTTAAAGATGTAATATTTTCCAGCCATTTGGAAGCTATCCAGGACACAGCATGCTGACAGTCTGTACAGTCCATCTCAAACGGTGAATACGCTTCTGTGTTTTCCCTCAACAACCGTAACGGTATCAAGTCAAAAACATGAAATAGCTCGAGTGTAAATGCAGATTCTGCTCAACTTTGCATGTATGCGTATCCCATACTAAATAAGCATGCAATAAGAGATTCGATTGATTTTGCCCTGCCACTCGAGGTTGGACATGACGAGACTGAGCTCATGATCTCAAACACAGACAATCTTTAGAAGTTCCTCTCTCTGGACACAGTCTGCCGCAACGAGCCACCTCACTGATCAAAACCAGATTATGAAATCATGAGGTCCTTTTCGATGGGGCAATATTGTATTTCCTCTAGTGTCCAATCGTGTTTTACAAGAACTGTATTAGTCGCGTCCATTAGTGAACCTAGAATTTAAAAAAAATGCGTGTGTGTACAAAAGAGAGGGACAACAAAGCATACTAAATTAAAAATACGAATAAATGTTTAACGTAAACACAACTGTGTGTGTGTGTGTGTGTGTGTGTGTGTCTAGGAACCGGCACCCTCTCGGTTGAGCAGGAAGAAGGTGACGTCAGTTGTCTGCGGGTCAGCGCTGAGTGCCGCGGAATTACAATATGTGTGTGTGTGTGTGTGTTTACAGGTAGAGAAAGAAAGGGTGCAGAAAGAAAAGGAGCACGCCTCTCTGTACATTATTTCCGAGCACGAGAGTGTGTTCAGGTCTGAAATACAAAAAGTTTGCACGATTGTGTGTTATACATAAGAGAGAGAGGAGTTTGAAAGAGGGGTGTGTGTGTGGGGGGGGAAATATAGTTTGTGTGTGTGTGCGTGTGCGTGTTTACACAGACGGGAATACTGCGCCAAAGGAAGTGTGCCGGTTCTCTGTCTGCGCGTCCCGACTTCCTGCTCCGAGACAGGAGAGAGAAAAGCTGCGGATCCGCTTTCAGAGAGCAGCAGCATGGAGCCCCAACACAACACATTCACACGGCTTTAAAACACACACACACACGCACACACACACACACACATCATAAAGGAAAGCGGCGGCCGCGTCCAGCAGCAAGGTAGGTGCAACTTTTATTTTCCTAATATTCACCATTTTCTAGTGATGTTGGTGCATACAAGAGAGACGAAGGCGGACTTTTATTAACTGTTATTGTATTTCATAAAGCTTGGCCAGAATCATCCAGTGTTTACTCGAAAACACATTTAGACCACGCCTAAAGTGTTAAACCTGTGCGTAAAAACCGCTAAAGCTGCGCGTAAAGGTGTTAAAGCCATATGCGGTCTCCACTTTGGCACACAATTTGCATAAAGTTGCCCCAATTTTGTTAACCTGCAAGAGGGGAAAAACACAGTAAAGATGTTAGTTTACCTGTTGCTTTGGGTTTAAAAAAAAAAAAAGAAAGAAAGAAAGAAAAAAGAAAAGAAAAGAAAAAAATGGTCGTGGTTCCTTTAAAAACATCTTTGTAGACTTACTGGTTTGTCTGGACCTGGCAGACTAATTGCCATTAGCTTCCGGATTGAAGCTGGCAGCAGACAACATCTTAAAAATGAGTCACTTGTGCAAAACAAAGAACTGTTTGAGGTCCAGCAGAACCCCCACCCACTACATACACACTTCCAAAAAGACATCACTAACCCAGAGAGAAAGGATGTAGAGTCCTGTTCAGACTTGGACTTAGACTTGAGTGTATATACAGTGTAACAGCTTTATATTTTAGGAAGGAGAATTTTCATACATGGCTTTTGCATAACTCCACTGTAAGACTTTTTAGAAGTGAAGAGTCAGAGGGTGAGCATACATCAAAAAGAGTCTGACATCAGGAGACATAGATACGTTCTCCATATGTTTTTGTGGATCTGCAAATGTGTGTGTGTGTGTGTGTGTGTGTGTGTTTTCCTGGTGGTTCCCGGTAACAGGATGTCCTACCTTCCAAAGAGGGAAGGCCTTTCTCTGAGAAGACGCCCCAGAAGCTGAATGACAGGAAGTTGTCGTTTGGACAGAGACAGTGCTTGAGATCTTCCTTCATGGAAAACACACACACACACACACACACACACACACCCATACAGGAAAAGGGAAGTGAGGATATGACTTAGTGAGTGTTCATGTCATGGGTCATTGTTTGCACCACATACACTTTCCCCTCACTTCGAGATGGTTTCCTTTTAGAAATACAGAGAAAAAAGAAAGAGGTACACGGTATTTTTAGATTGAACTTGTTTATTATTTTGGTATTACTAGTTATGAAAATGATCAGAGTATGCGTCACTTCTGGTAACAAAATTTGAAGTCTTTTGCTTACTATCTGGATTCCTCGTACACTGCAAAGTTTCTAGTGCCATAAATACACCGTAAATCTACCATGAATCTGGTTATAGTCAGTTAATTGTTGGTTTTCTTTGTATCTCCTACTATTAGGGCACATTGTAAATGGATTAGAGAGAGAGAGAGGAAATGCAAAGGAGACAGAGCAAACAGACAAGCGGACATTCAGTCAGTCATTTCCAGGTAAACATGTCAGTTAGACCCATGCTTGTCTTGGCAGAAGGTCACTGACCACATCCTGGTTTATCACCATGGAAACATCAGAAAGCCAAAAAGCATCTGGCCCTTGCTCTCTCTCATTGTTACACACACACAAGCGAGATGGTATATACAAACATAAAGGTGGAATAAAGAGAAATACAGAAGAACAAAACTTTACACTTGCTATATCCTCAGGAGACCCACTTTTGGACTTGAGCTTTAGATCACGAACTGATGGGCAGAGTTTCCTTCTTCAGAATTTTCTGGTAGTGGGCAGAATTTATGGTTCCATTAATTGGGGCAGGCTGTCTAGGTCCTGAGGTGGCAAAGCAGCCCCAAACCTACAAACATACTGCCACAGCTACCTTTAGCTGTTGCTATAATGTTGATGTGACTTAAGTTCACAGAATACTTTTCCGACAGTTTTGTGGGTCATCAGGATGCTTTTTGATAAATGTGAGATTGTGTTCTTTTTGGTCAGCAATGGTGTGAGCCTTGCAACTCTCCCATGATGCCATTTTTTCTCAGCTTCTTTCTTATTGTGGAATCTTGACCATTGATCTGGAATGAGGCAAGTGAAGTCTGCACTTCCTGAATGTGTTGTTGAAGGGATGTCTTTGTTACAATTTGGTAGGCCAGGCACTCATAAGAGGGTTTACTCTTTTAAGTTTTCTCCATTTGTGGATAATGTCTCTGACTGTTGTTCACTGGAGTCTCAGATCCTTAGAAAAGACTTTGTGTCACATCTGTTTTTGGCATCATGTTACAATTATTGAGAACTTAATGTCCAGTTCCTGGTAACAGGTTCTATACAAGTAATGTTTACGCTGACCACATCTTGAATTATTGCCTGGGTGTGACTGGGGAAATTGAATCAGATTATCAATAAAATGTAGTTAATTGGTAGATTCAGAAACTGAGGGGGTGGAGGGTCAACTTTTCCAACACAGAGTCAAGTAGGGTTGGAAAGCTTCAATCTTTGAATCAAAGAATCCATCATTTAAAACTTTGTGTGTTTAATTGGTTTATGTTTGTCAAGGATGAAGTAACAAATTCAAGTCTTGAGCATCATTGATGGCTTGCTTTGCTCTTCTTTTTATTACTGCCACTATCCTGCTTTGGAAGACACTCAACATTTGTGAGACACAATGAGCTCGAGTTCATATGTGTGATATGTAGACTGCATATTCTGGGGCCATAAGCTCACAGTCAAGTGAACTAGAGGCTTTGGTGTTGTTTACCTATTTGTCCTGCTGTCTTGTTTTGGGTTCAGTGTTTAGGACAGGAATTTCCCAGTTGGGGAAGGTGGAGGGTGGACACGAGCAGCGCTGTTATGCTTGTGGTTTTTTCAGTGACTTTGCATCAGAGGAAGCACCGTGGTTTGCATTTGTATAGACGTTAGCAATTCCTGCTTCTCCTTGCCCACCTACCCTCTTTTCTCTCTTTCCTTCTTATGATTTTCAAACATATATACTCTATAAACATATGTGAAATAACTTAAACCACAGTAAAGTGTAAAGGTGCATTTATCAATATATCAGACAATGACAGTAGATGTGATAGGTGTCACTCATTCTTACAAATGTGCAGATAATAATCATTTAACTTTGCAGTTATCCCCAAACCTACTGAGCATTTAGTGAACACTTGCTAAACAGCCATATATATCTCTTATTCTACAGCTAAACACATTGGTGAATATTTATTACTTTCTCCCTGTGTGGCCAGCTTAGATTCCTCTAAGAGTACGATGCCTCTTTACTTGTACTTTTAAGCAATATGTGGCCATTTAACTGAACCAAGACTCAATTCTCTTCTTCAGATTGCCTGTGTCCCTGGTGTCATCCCGTCATGGAGAGCTCCATCACACTCTGGCAGTTCCTGCTGCAACTGCTTCTTGACCAAAGCCACAAGAATCTCATCTGCTGGACATCCAACGATGGCGAGTTCAAGCTGCTCAAGTCCGAGGAGGTGGCCAAGCTCTGGGGGCTGCGCAAGAACAAGACCAACATGAACTATGACAAGCTGAGCAGAGCCCTGCGCTACTACTATGACAAAGTATGCTACATACACACAGACTGACTACAACATGCAAGACCACTTCCAATGAAAATCATGTTTTCGACCTTGTTTCCTTGTCTATATGGTGTTTTTTTATGTACTACCCCTGACCCTCAAATTATCAAGATGGATTCATGTTAGCTTATTTTTTTTAGAGACTGTCTTGGGTGGATTACAGTACAAAAGCAGAAATTGTCAACCAGGATGCTGACTGAATATTTTGGTCATGATGTGTCTAAGTACAAAAACAAAAAAATAAACAAAATAACACAATAATAAAATGTTAAAGTCAAAAACATGATTTTCATCAGATTTAAGCTGCAGCCACATGTAGGACCGCATATATAGTCAGTACAAAATTAATAAGTTACAACTGATTGTCATCATCCATAGGTATCAGTGAATGCCACTTTATTTGCTGATACATCAATTTTAATCTATCAACCCTGCTCATCCAAAGCTAAATCTTTGGCATTGCTCTTGTTTTTATTTTAGTGCATCTGAGTTTTGACTGAGCTGAAAGTCCCGGCAGTAATAGTTTGCCGCTGGTGATACAAGTGTGTGCATGTTGCTGCCTCTTCAGAATATGCATGTTGTTAGTTTACACAGCAACTTAAGCTGTGACTTCTTTTTTTTTTTCTAGATTTCGCAATGGAAGCTGGTTTCAAAAGTTTGCGTTTTCATGCCTCCAAAAATCAGTCATTGTGTTAGTATACTGTTTTTTTGTTGATTTTTTTTCTGTGTGAACAGTCCCTGAAATCAAATGGGAGAATCAGGCAAATGTTATGAAGCTCTTTGACGTGTCACAAGACTTGAAAGACTCTATATAAATGCAAGTGCCCTTCTCATGCTGCCAAAAACAGGGCTGAACTGTCAGGACATGGACAGGGGCCCTCTGAGAGTGTCCAGTTGTACCTGGCTATTGGCAGATTTTTCTTTTTTGGGGGTCTTGTGAATTGGCAGGTGGGGGCTTTATTCCATCACATCTCACAAATGTTCATTTGGATGGAATCTGGGGAGTTCGGAGGTCAAACCAAAGCCTTGGCCTCTTGTTCACAATCTAGGACCATTCCTGAATGGTATTTGTGTTGTGGTGGGGTACAATATCCTGTCGGATCAGGGGACCAACAATAATGTTAGATGGGTAGTATTTGTCAAAGTCACACATCTACATGAATACCAGGACCCAACAGACCACTGAATTATCACGAGGATCATTGTTATTAATTTCACTTGTCAGTGGTTTTAATGTTTTGGCTGACTGGTGTTCGTTAAACAATCAGGTTTAATGTTGGGAGTATGAGCCCTTGAGAAAACTATCCACATATTTTATTCAAAGAGTTTAAAATGAAAGTGTGTGTTTCTTCCTCAGAACATCATCAAGAAGGTGATTGGCCAGAAGTTCGTCTACAAGTTTGTGTCGTTCCCTGAGATCCTGAAGATGGACCCCATGCTGGTGGAGTCGGGCCGCAGCAGTGATGACAGTGGTGGTGCGACATCAGAGCCCGACGCTGAAAATGAGGACGGGGTTGGGAGAAACCAGTACCTTCACTCTGGCCTGTACTCCTCTTTCACCATCAGTTCCCTGCAACACTCCTTAGAGCCGAACCAGCCGATCAAGACGGAGCCAAGATCGGATCGCCATGACGACAGTTCCTCTGTCAACCGGTTCGGAACAAATCATGGACACTCCTCCCTACCACCCACGCCAACCCCAGCGTCGACTGAGATTCCCCATTCCTCAAGGCCATCTCTGCAGCAGGCCCTGTCTTCCCCTTGCCCCTCCTCCCTGCCATCAAGCCCCACCCCCACACAGAGGGGGCGGCATAGTCAGTCCACAGAGAATGGCGAGTTGGAGCAGAGTGCTCAACCTCTAAACCTGTCATCTGGTCAAAGGGAGAGAGTGAGGTCACAGAGCACGACGACGCCAGAAAGGAGGGGCTTGGCCAATAGTTCGCTTTTGAAAAGCAGAAAACCCAAAAGCTTGGAAATCTCGGCCTCCTCCCTCCTCCTGACGGGAAGTGACCTTGTCTCCATTGCTCTCAACAGCCCGGCGCTGCCTTCAGGGTCCCTGACCCCTGCCTTCCTCACTGCACAGGTATAACCTGACACTTTGCGCATAGTCCTTCTCAAAATATAAGTGGCTATACTTTCAAATGCGTTTTGTGGGTTTTGGGGAATGTGGAAAGTTAAGTTCGTAGACAGGAATGGGGTGGAAAGAGTTGAGGGGAATGACAGGAGGAGGCAAGCGAGAGACGAGGTTCATAAGTGAAGCCATATGTTTCTGACTCCCCTGATTCACTGGAAGAACACATTGACCAAACCAGGACGTTCTGCTGATACTTAGGCATTCAGCTGAGTGTACACCAGTGTGCCAAATTGAAGGAAAATAAACGTGTATACTGGAATAGTTACTCATCACTGAACATTTTTCAATGATGAAAGTGTTTGCTAAGAACACCTGAGCTTTTGGTTTTCCACAGCCCATCTGAAACATTGCCAGACTTGTGTTAGTAGTTTTCAGCAATTTAAATACTTGCCAAGGTGATGACCACTAAGCAGTTTCATATAAATTGAAATGATACTTTACCATCATTGTTCCCCCTTTTTAAAGTATCTGTTAAACTCAAAATCTATGTGTAATTCAAATTGGATCAGAAAATGATTTGCCTCTAGTAGCTGCTGTACGTACCTTTTTCCAAAATAAGGATCGATAGAGGATTCTGGAAGATTAATATTTTGGAACCCCTATAGGAAGAGTTTAATAGAGCTTCCCTTCATTCAAATCTTTCCTGCTTATTTTTAGACAGACGAGGAATGAGAAAAGAGATCAAAAATTACACTCAGCAAAGGTCACATACCTAGACCAGCACTGTAAAAAAAACATATAATACCCTTATCTTTGCGCTAAGAGCATAAACACACTAAGGGGAACTGTTCCTGTACCGTTTAGTACTATTGAAATGTTCTGACCTTGATTAAAGAAGGACTCCTTTATTTTTCAACCTAAGCCACATTTCCTGGTCTTTTAGGTTTTAAAACTTCTCAAAAAACATTTTAAAAAATTTAAAAAAAACTAAAGAAAATTGCTCTAGTATGGATTCTAGTCACTCGGTTAATTTAGCTTGACATGACTATACAAGACACGACACTGAGCAAGTCAAAATCTCTTTCTTTCACTGCTCAAAATGTTATTGCAAGAGTTTGGTAACAAGGAGTAGATACCTGAAGTGAACCATACGTATGTGTGTTTAACTCATTAACTATACAGATACTGAATAAAGCAAATGTTTGTATAGTCCATGTTTTCCTATCTCTTTCTACTTCTCCCACTGATGGTGCAGCCCTGACACTGTTTTCTGAAGTTTTCCAACATCAACCAAAGACAAACAAATTTGTGTATATTTATTCCATGCTGTTGTAATCTGCCAAATAATTAGACATTATTTGGAATAATCTACACTACTTCATAGGTATCTATTCCATGTTACCAGGCAGACACTTGCAATTATCAAGCTTGGCTGGGAAACACTGAGAGCAGGTATATAGGCCCAAATACAGACAAAACAGCAAAGGAGTGGGATAACTGCATGGTATTTATCAAGAAATTGGCAAACTCACAGTCCTGGCAGGGATCAATAACAAGTAGACGATCCAGTCCAACAAACAAATCCACGATCGACACAGGGAGGAATAAAAAAAACCAAAACCTAAAACCATCAGGAATTAACACAAAATTATCTGAAACAACTAAAACTGTAAGAAGAAAAAAACATGATCATCAAAAGTTTTAGCCTAACAAGTGCAAGAGAAAAGGCAATTTATTTCAGACGTTCCGCTTGCCCAATATTGTTGTATTTTATAGCCTTATCAAGCTAAACGGTCATAGGGCCTGAACTCTGTTCTGAAGTGATTTTCAAAAAACATGTTTATTTGTATTTTGCCAAATTTCAAAGCCTGAAAGACCAGGAAATAGGTCTTAGGCTGACAAAAATGACCACAGTTCTCCTTGAAGTCTGACGAGACCAAAGAAAATAAATGTCATGAATTCTGTATGAGTGGAACTTCCAAATTGCATGGAGCTATTCTGCGATGTCTGTCTGGTAGATGTGAGTTCAGTGGAGGGCAGACTTGACTTTGAGGAGACTGAATAATATGACAACATGACTGTCAACACTTCTGTGGAACTGTTGCCAGTGTAAACTAGGTTGTTAAACTCTTGAGTATTTACCCTCTGACTTTTCACTTTTCTTCTTGTGAATATAGACTCCATCTGGTCTGCTGCTTGCTCCCGGTCCTCTGCTCTCCAATATACATTTCTGGTCCAGTATAAGTCCAGTGGGGCCCCTCAGCCCAGCGCAGTTACAGAGCCATGCCCCCCTCTTTCAGGTAATATTTGATTTGTGAATAATATGATTTTTTTTGTGTTTGTGTAGTTGTGTGAAAGAATGCAGAACCAAACTCAAAGCATTCAAACAACAAATATTATTTTGAATAAAATGCCACTTTCAACATTGACTCTGTAAGGCTTAAGGAGATTATTACATAATTACTTAAATATTTGTTTGAAAATTAGCCCTAAGAGTTCAGTTCACTCAGTAACTACATTTTCTACACCAGAGAAATCTCTCACCTACTTGTTTACTAATATTTACAAAATCTGACTACCTTAAAACTTTATTTACAGCAAATCCCTCCCTCATAACTACAATACCTTTCTTTGCACACCACAGATTCACTTCGATATTCATGTATGTGTGTGATTCAAAGTATGCCATGGTTTCAAAATAAGCTACAGATGTTTCCGTTCTAGTGTGGAAAAGAAGAGGGGGCAACTTCCTGTTGGCGAGGTGGAAATGGAGCCCCCCCCCGACCTTTCATCCATGTCAACTTTCTGACACGAACACACACTCACACACATAGCCCCAAATGTAAAACGTAATATTTCTTTAGCATTAGACTTTAGCCCTTGTTAGTGGTGGTATCAAAATCCGATGCTCTGATTGCCCCAAAGTTGGTATGATATACATATACATATATCAGGCTGAAAAATTCCAGGTTTCTCTCCTGAATCCATGTGTCAGAAGGCTGAATGAGAGCTGTTTTACACCTCTGATTCCGTGTCCCCAGCAGTTCCCCACACTGCTGAATGGGCCCATCCCCGTGCCTTTACCCAGTGTGGACGCCCCATCACCTCTGCTGCTCTCCTCCAACAAGTCATGATGCCATCCTGAGCCCCGAGAGCAAACTGGGACCAGCCAGGACCAGCTAGACTAGAGCAGGACAGATGATGACTGAGTCAACTAGCCTAAAACTCTGACAATTAAAGACATATAGGAAACTGGCTGCCTCTGAGTCTGATCTGAAACCTGTTCTTTGCATTTATTATCTGAAGAAACAGGAGTGTCAATTTGAAGCATGGCTCTCTAAGGAGTGTTTGCTTTAGACATTTCTTTTGGTGTTAACTTCAATACTTCTGCTCCTGTTGTTTATGTTTGTTTGTGGTGTTTTCCTCTTTTCAGGATGCAAGGGCCTGTGAAAGAACTAGAGGCCACTTTTCTCATCTCATTTTGATTATTCTCACTTGGTTTGAACTTCAGTGATAAAGACTGGCCACAAGTTTTGAAATGCTCCTCTCCTGCCTGGACTATATCTCAACATCCACACCAACACCCTGAAACTATAGTGATCATTTCCTGTCAGGAAGTAGAAAACAAAAGATTTCACTACACAATTTAAAAGTAATTTGCTTTCCTAACAAGTTGATGTATTATGAAAATCTAACCAAATCTAGTGCATCTCAAAAAAAATTAGAATGTTGTGGGGGTTTTTTAAGAAAGTGGACATTAATATATTCTAAAGTCACACATACATTAAAATATTTCAAACATTTTGCTATTTTGATTTAAATAATAATGGCCTATTCAACGAAACAACTCAACAACTCACTTAAGAATATTTTGCTATAATATTTACCTGCCATAATAAAGAAATCAATAAAGGGCTTAAAATTTTGCACTTTATGTGTAATGAATAGAAAATAAATTAAAGTTTAACTTTTTGGTTAAATTAACAAGAGGTTCTCTACAATATTCCTTTTTTTTTAGATGCACTACTGTGTTGTAAATGTTTGTGTAAGCCACAGCTGCGATAGTTTATGTTTGCATAAAGGGTTAAACAGGCTCACCACCCCGCAACATATTCTTAAAAAACTGCCAGCAATTAAAATAACAAACTGTCCATATGAAAACCAGAATGTAAATATACATTTTGTTTTCATATGTGTAAACTATTTTTGCTCCTTTTTGTTCAAAATGAAAAAAACACAGAAGATATGTTTGTCAGTGAGCTAGAAGTGGTCAGCAGGCATTGCTAACCTAAGTCACAGCCAAAAAAAAAAGAGTCCCATAATCTTGTTAACTTACTGTGCAATAAGGTATACACCCCGCCAGGCTACGAAAGTTGCTAAGCCTTCAAACAGGTTGATTCTAATCAAATGTGAGCAACCATGGGTAATGTTAATAGACGCTGTGGAAAGTCTTAATTTTCTGCTTTTCTACACCTAATGTATACTGTAGGTAATGGCTGTTAAAGTGGAGTGTGGCCATATGAAATGAATTCCTGACGCCTAGCAGAGCACCTGCTAGCCAGAACGTTCAGTGTTTTCATTTTCTCCTTTGTTGGTTCCGTGTGTTTCCAGTCAAACACAAGGTTGATAGGTCAGGTCACGGTGGTCTAATTACTGAGTAGCAGGCTATATGGCTGTCATTACAATGGAGTTGTACCAACTGTGCCTTCAATATTACAAGGTTTATGTAAATGTATGTAAAAACAAGTTTTAATTGACATTCCAGGTCAGAATTGCACACTTATTTTGTAAAAATTATTTCTAGCTGTTTTTCTAGAGACATTAATGCAAATGCATTCTCAGTGATTTGTTTGTGCTCTTCTCCTTGATGAAGTTTTTTTTTTTATTTTTTTTTTTTCGTAAATAAAATTATTTTTCAGGCCGATTTATGATTTTAATTGGAAACACATACTCTCCACCAAATAATGACACACTGTTTATGAAACAGATTAAATTTACTTCCAATGGTTATGAGAAATAAATAGTTCCAGTAAAAAGTTTCACACACCAACTGTTGGCCGGCAGCTCAGTGTTTCAGAGAGGTCGAATTCACAAGACAGCAGGCTTTACATACATCAGGCATAGGTACGCACACACACACACACACACACACACACATTCAGACACGTTCACATAAATTCAGATCATTCATATGTTTGGAAAGGTTTTCAAAGTTTAACAATAATAAATATTTAGCCATTGTAGAAATCTCCTTTGATGCATGTCACTGTTGGTATTCAAAAACAAAAAGAAAGAAAACGCTTTTAGCACACACTTTTGCAGTTAACAACAGAATAATGCTGCATTCTCATGTTTGAAAATTGAACAAAATGGACAAACGGATGATAAAGACTTCGATCAGAACACACAAATACAGTTGTTATGAAACAACAAGAGGGAAAAGCTTTTAAAGCTATTTAGCAATAAATGTAATAGTAATACTTTTGAACAAAACATTAGTATGATGAATAAATTGTGGTGCAGAGCAAGAGCAGTGTGTGAAATCTTATTTTTTGACCACAGTAAACCTTTCCAACACACCTGCTCCTGAGACAGGTGGATGTGCGAATACTCCTCTTTAAAAAAAGCTTATTAGCAAGAAATGCAGGGAATAATACGGAATGTTTATCATTAATATAATGACTTTTATCCAGTAAACAAAAAGTTCTCACATTATCTGTGAGGTAAACCGTCTGAATTTGTTATGTTGCCGACAAAATATTCTTACAAAGGTTTTGAACAACCGAAATGAAGAAAAATACAGTAAGTTTACATCATTACACTGTTAGCTGGAAACTGTGTTTAAATGAATCCACTCATTCATGACTTTATCAATCTTCCATAGTGCTTCCAAAACGTTTTTAGCATTATCTTACATTTTGATTCAGAAACACGATGCTTACCCCATATTTTATGCAAGAATAGTTTGAGATTGAGGGAAATAGATGTATCTATTATCTGTCTTTCTCCTAAAAATTAGCGGAGAAATGGCTAACGTAGTTCAATGAAGGTAACTAAATCCTCCTGTAAATACCTCTGAAGCTCCCATATCAACTTGTAACAGCTTGTTTGAAGATGTTATGTTTTCATAAGGGCTTGGGTTCTGTATTTCTTTTTTTTTTTCGTTAGCTGAGGTATTGAATAGTGTTTGCAAGACTCCAAAAAGGTGCCATTAAGGATATTGTTCAGCAATCACTCCTTACTTAAATAAAATTTTTTTTTTTTATATACACTTTGGTTGTTTATACAAATTAAACAAACCAGACATGAAATGTTCATTTGTTATTTAGAGATAAAATGGGTAGATTTGTTACTTTAGATTCAGGCTAATGATTTGATTTTTTTACTTTGCGCTAACTGAGATTAGCATACATCTGGCACTAGCTTGAATACTATACAAACCATAAACTGTATATACATATTGGTGACATTTGAGCTTCCCAAAAGTGAACCAAAGCATCTCAATCGCAGAAAAATGAACATTTGAACATACATCAGTGTGTGAAGAACTTGCTCAAATGACAGCACCTATCTTTGGAAAAAATGTATTGAGTTGGACTTTGAGTTTGGCCAAAGTCCCTTTAATAACAAAGGATGGGGTTTATGAGCTATACTGGAGCCAGCCACCAGGGGTGATGAAAATGCTTTAGTTTCACTTTTGGGGAGCTTTCGTGTCATTCATTTTTGTATACAGTTTAAGGCACAGACACAAGAGTGACATCAATCTTTCTCACAAGAAAGACAAAGGGATATTTTTCTAAATGTCACTATGCCTGAGTTCACATTTTCTGGACCACAGTGATAGGACAAATAGGACAAACTTGCCAAGCTTGCAAAGTACACCAGAGGACATTTTAGTGTGAGCGTTTTTGGGAGATCAGTAAACGTGCAGTCAAAAGTGAGATTTCTCAAATGGCTGCATCTGTAGCATCACTGTCAGTTGCAAACAACAAAGCGGGCAATTGAATCAGAAATTTCACTTTGAAATCTTTTGTTTTGTTTTCTTGTGTACAAATGCTGGAGAGTGGTCCAAAGCAACCATGAAAAGCAATTATTTTGTTTTTGAACATTCCAATTTTTTTTTTTCATAAAGTGAGGTCAAAGGTCACAGACACAGAAAACATATCTTAATACTGTCGGGTAAAATCAGCCGTGTCAAGGCCCAGGTCCCTGATTCCAAAAATAAAAAAAACAAAAACAACAAACATTGAAGTGCAAGTTAAAAACAATTACTGCCGTGAGACTGCTAAACGCACAGAGTGAGAGGGGGTCGCTTGCGTTTTTCATTTAAAAGCACTGAAGTCTTGGCAGTTTCCTTTTAGGGAAGGTTTTCTGTCTTGCTATGGGATATTACATGATTTCCTGCTCGTCAATGTTTTCAGACCATCCCCAGGTGGATGCATGGCCTCTTGAAGCCAAAATGTTTGCGAAAAAATGTCAACTAGGAATCCAGAGGAACCGTTATTTCCATCTAGCCATCCTGATCTTTCTGAACCTGGAGATGTTGTGGAGTTTCGCCATGGAAGCTTGAAGAAAAACATAAATTCCAAATATATTTATCTATATAAATAGTTTTTTAAAAATTGAATTAACTGAAGTGTTCAGCCTTCAAGCATAACAGCAACAACAACTTGAATCCCAGCTTCAATATCAGTGGAATTCTAACTCAAACAAAGCGGGAGGATCATAGTCAGAAGCAAAACAAAAGTAACCTTAATGGCTGCTCACCTGTACGTGGCGTCTGGAGTTCACATCATGTACACACACACACACACATACATACACACAGTGTGTTAAATACAGACAGTAGTAGTTTAGCAGCAAAAATTCAACGCACCTCACACTCCGACCCCAATAAATAATCAGTCTCCAAATAGATTCGACCCAGGATCACTTGCCAACATGGGGTGTGTGTGTGTGTGTGTGTGTGTGTGTCTTTCTGTGAGTGTGTGCAGGAAAGGGTTAATCCGAGGGGAGGTGGGCTCATGCGAGAGATTGATGGGAAGTGATGGAGAAGTTGTGCAGATCAACGTCCTCTTCAACAGACATTAAAAGAGCATGCTCTGCCTCCTGTTGATTTTGCTGTTACCTGAAAGAAAATGACTGACTTTAAATATACATATACCCATTATGCATTTATTTATTGTGCTAAATTCAAACGGGAAATGGAAGGTTTGCAAGAAGTCGGCTTTTAAGTCACAGGAAGGGGTGCTAATCCAGCTGCATTATGGGAAATGTAGGCTCCGGAGCTACTAAAGCCAGCCACTTAATAGACCACGTTCACATAGCCATTGTCCTCTAATGTTGTGCTGCTGTTATACATGCAAAAGTGAATAATCCATCAAATTGTTTCAACACAAAGAACACAATAAAATCCACAGGGACATGTCATATTTCAATGTAAAAAAACTGATTTGATAAGCCAACTTTAACATTCCACCACTTCATACTTAAAATTAACATTTGACAGTGTTACACATCATTATAGGAAAGGTGTAAATTAATTATAAAATATCAGCGCACATCCCGGACACATTTATTTAAGCCTTTAACATGCTGACATTAACTAAGCTTGAAATGTAACATTAACTGCTCTGCTGTTTCTTCAACTGACCTCAGAAATGTTCTGGTTAAGACAGTAATGCTGTGAGAATACTATGCTCAGTGCAACACATATTTCTGTGTAATGTTCATATTGATTAAATCCACACAAAGAGTGGACCCAGCACATGAAAGTACAAAGATCTGTCTGTTCCTTACATAAAATTACTTTACAAAGCAAACTTGATTCATCCAATGTGTTTTACATGCATGTAGGTCTAGGACACACCTTCAAGATGTGTGTTGATATAGTTAAACCTATCCTATCATATAGTAAGTGCAAAACTAACAGTAATGCAAGCAAAGAATGAAAACGTTAGCCGCTGTCTTAAAGTAACATTGGTTAGTTGGTTTGAAATATGTTGTTTTAGCTTATAATCTTCCCTGATGGCCCTCCAAACTGCTACTATCCACTGGTGCTGATCAATCAGGAAGAATTGACGTAACCAAGTGTCAGATTTTCTACATTTGTATGACTTCAAACAAAGAAAACAGCACAAAATGATTAACCCAGCAATGAACTTGCCACTCTGAGCAAAATGGCACCTGTGCGATCTCACTGTGATGGCTGACAGTCTTAACCAGCCTACATTTACTCGTTTACTCATCGTCATATTATGTAAGAAAACTTTATTTCTGTGTTGCATGATAACCTTATAATGTTGAATGTGATCCACACCCACCTGACTCTGGGTATGAGGAGTTCCTGTAGCCCGGGTCTCTCTGCAGTTGTACTTCTTTTAACGTGAATATCGATATACCTACAACACACAAGAGAGCTTCATTCTACAGCACATGGCAGGAAAGAAGAAGATATGAAAAAAAAAAGCATAACAAGGAGACTTCAGCCTTGCTGAGCCTTTGTGTGTGCTCACTCTCAGGCAGTGTGTGAACTCTCATCCCGAGCTGTTTGAAATAGGAATGTTTAATGGCCTCTTCAGCTGAAATCCTCTTCTTGGATACGTACTATGGACACGGAAACAGGAAACATCAACCATCCTGTAATTTTATTAGACAGAGCTGCAAATGCTGTCTCTGTAATCAGCTATTCAGTCACATGTGTGTTCCTCAAACTGTGAGGAACTAAACTGCATGACAAACAGGAACGTGGTGTATAAGAAAACCAGTGAGAATGCTATGCCCCCTGTTGTCTACAGCTGGTACTGAAGAAGACGTTTCTCAGCAGGAGCAGTAGGTGAGAACAGAATTCTAATTAAAACTGAAACAAACAGAACACACTAATAATTATTATCTTATAATATCATAGATATTCCATCCAATTACTTATGGGGGCGGGGGGGTTATGCCTCTTTTTAGGTATTTATCAACTATTTTTCTTGCTGAATTAAAAAAATTCTTAAATACAAGGTAAAGCACAGCTAAAAATCGTCTCCTTTAAATTAGTGAAATGGGTGAAAGCAGGAGATGATATTACAGTTTATGGTTGATGCTTTTATCTATTAAAATAACTTGAACTTGTGCACCTGTTGTATTTGAGTATTTTGAGTATATGACATGTTCTTTTTGCTTTGTGTGGGTGTTTCATTGCTGTGCGACCCAGGGTCCCAGTATTAAAAGCAGTAAGTAAAACAAAATTAGTGACAAAGTTAAATTGGTAAACTTTCATTTCATTGTTTTCAGTGGCAGAGAGAATCAAAGCTCAAAGGCTCACTTGCTAGTTTCTGGAGCTTTGAATTGCATGTCACTGTTTTCTTGAACAAATGGAGGTGTTACAGGTGACATCATGTGACCTAACTGGAGTATTCAGTCAAGTGATATCATGTAGAAAGACACAGAAAGAGACAGGAGATTGATAATCAAGAGGAGGACAGCAAACACTTACTCTGAGGAAAGACAGCAGCAGCTCGATGCCTTCACCATCCAGCCTAGAGGAGAGAAAAGGAAAAGCAACAGTTTACCGTCTGCCTGTGGCTAGGGCGGATGGGAACATGGAGGCTCATTAGAGGAAGGAAGTGGACAGTTGTCTGTGAAATGTTCCACAGGATTTTCACGAGAGTACGGACAGACCACAGTACCTGGGAGCATGGTTGATTAATGGCTGCGGTTTGTATTTGGGGAAGTTGTAGGATTTAAACTCTTTGATGGAGGAGATTCCTGGCCAGTTCTCTTCTGTTGGTGTGCCTGTAGTTACAGAATCACAGTCTCTTAGACAGAAAGTACTTTCCTTCATTCAGGGAAAAAAGAAAAACGTGTTTTATAGAATAGTTGGGTAGATATGGTGATCCATCACTCACCCAATAATCTGAAGATAAGGTGGAGCTCATCCTCCACAGTGGAGCCAGGGAACAGCGGCCGGCCTGCAGCCATCTCATAGAATATACAACCAACACCCCTGCAGGCACACATAACAGAATACCTTCAGTGTAGGCCCACAAATCATGATTAATATCAATACATTTGGTAATAAACTGATTCACTGTTACATGTATAAAATGTCAGAATATCGTTAAAATGCCCATCACAGTCCATTTGAAAAAAATGCAAAAAAATGGTCGGAATTTTGTTTAAAAATCAGAAGAGTTTCACAATCAGAGCAAGCTATATTGGTTGTAAGGATTCAACTAACTAATGTAATTATATCCCAAATCATGGATATTATGAAATAATTAGCGCTGCAGCTGCCAATCTTTTTTGTACACTAGTAGAAATCTAAGAGATTTGGAGCTGATTAGATTTTCATCATTTTTTTTACATCCAGATTAGCCACCAGATGGCGATTTTTGTAAAAGAAAAAAAAGGTATTTTAAGTTATAACTTCATTACTATGAGTAATGGAGTTATAAAGTTATAAAGTTATTATTAGATTAAATGTTAGATCTCTGAGATATTTATACAACGTAGTGATAGATTGATTTTTCAGCTCAATATCAGTAATGGCCTATATGGACATGGTTAACTGGTATCAGTGTATAAGGCAAATAAGGTGGCATTCACTGATACCAATGGCTAATAATAAATTGTTGTAGCAACATGTGGCTGCAGTCCCCCTCTGATGAAAATGACAATTTTTACTTTTTGACCTTATTACCACGTCCATATGGTGTTTCTGAGTGCTGTGACATACATCACGACTGAAATAAGCAGTCAGCGTCATTGCTAGGATTTCAATTATTGTTCTTCATACAGATGATTTTTTTTTATTTCCTTGACACAAAAGGGTATCAATACTGGTATTGGCAATTGGCCAAATTGGTACATTAAATATTTGCATTAGCCAAAAATTTCAAGATCGGTTTATCCTTTATACACAGATATCAAAGAAAAGAGCAGCAAAAGGTTTCAGAAACTGCACACCAAAATCACTATTTTGTTCACCAACATATTGGTTAATATACTAGTTAAATTAATTATCATTATTATAATTTTGTCTCTGTCAATTGTCAGAAGTGTCAGCAGAGGCTCATACCACATGTCGATCTGAGTTGAATACTCAGAGGATCCAAGCAGAACATCAGGAGGCCGGTACCAAAGAGTTACCACCTCGTTAGAGTAGGTTTTAGTTGGGACAGACTTGGCCCTCGCCAGACCTGATAGCCCACCAGAAAAAACAAACAGACATGAGCACTGTTCACACAGGAGAGACGCATTACATCTCCAATTCACAGCAGGAAATACTCCTTCTGTCTCCATTGCCCTAAAGAAAAACCAGCTGCTGCTGTTGTTCTTCTTACCGAAATCAGCCAGTTTGAGCTCTCCTCTCTCATTGATGAGGAGGTTCTGGGGCTTCAGGTCCCGGTGGAGAACTTTCCTCTTATGACAATACGACAGCCCTCGTAAAATCTGGAACAGGAAGATCTAGCAAGAAATGCAATAAGACTTAATCTTATTATTATGTCTTAATACCTGCTATTTTAACTGATTTTAACATTAATTTGACAAATTTTCAAAAATCTTTAGATTGGATGAAAATGGAAACAGAAATGTACATAAGGGACTTTTAATCCCCCACTTTAGGAGTTACAACATAGGTTACTGTAACTGTTAACTGGTCCAAATTTTTACAATATGGTCCTGCCAAAACACATCTGTAATGAACACACATAGAAAAGAAACAATAATAAAATGTTACACAGGAGACATTTGTTCGTTTCTAAAGCTAAGAAAAACAAACAAAACAAAGTAAAGAGAGCAGAATAAAACATGTAATAATCAATAAAGTTGTTCTCACCTTCACATTGTGCATGCTCATTATGTTTCCACAATCATCCATGTACTGCTTCAAGTCTTTGTCCTACAGAGAGAGAGGACTATCAGTCAGGAAGTAAATACACCTGGAGAATATCTGTACATCTTCACAAATCATCATAGAATCTTTTCACGTACATGTCACCTTAACCAAACTATCCATTATATTGTTATGGCAACATTTTCCTCATAAAGCAGCAATACTTTGTCACAGTATTTTTGCACAATTCGTACATTTCATCACTGCACATCTTTTTCCTTGCACTTCCATAATTTTCCTGGGTACGTTAAATGAGACAGCCCAACAATTCACTATGGACTTCATTTGTTTTCTATAAGGTTTTGGACTCTTCAGTTTGTGAAAAATTATAGTATCAGCTAAATTTAAATGTATTTCCATGTCCACTATTTTGTCTGTAAAGCTCTCCACAAAGATTGTCATGCACCTAATCTCACCAGGTACTCGAAGACAAGAGTGAGGCTCTTGTCAGTGTGGACAATGTCGTGTAGTGTCACGATGTTGGCGTGTTTGAGGTCCTTCAGTAACGACACTAGAGAGACAATAACAGGAAGACGTTCACACAAAGAGAAACACTTTCGTAATGATAAACATCCAGTCAGCCTACAAATGAAAATTAATTTAAGAGATGTTATTAGTACATCAAATGTTATAAGTAACATTTTTTGCCAATTGGTATTGATTTTGTTTTTTATGTTTTGAGCTCACAAATTAAATTCCTTTAATGTCATTTAACTAAAAAAAATGGTATGAGTAGATTTAGCCTCCAGTCTTTATATTATTGCAACAAATATAACAAAAGTTTTATTTCAACGAGAGCATTTCATGTAGCACTGAACTAACAGAATCAGTCATTATGCAAGTGATAAAAGCTGAATACCTTCTCTAATTGCAGTGCATGGTGCTCCTTCTTCATGCTCCAGCCGGATCTCCTTCAGTGCCACCAGGTTGTCAGTCAGCTTGCTGCGTCCCTTAAATACTGTGGCATAGGTTCCCTGAACAGAGCACATAACACTGGTTCAATATGGCTAAATTTATGTGAGTTGTGAAACCAATTTTCATCATTCACAGAGGCATAAAGGATCCCAAGACTTGCTTACTTCTCCCAGTTTGTCTAGTTTAATGTATGTCTCCAACTTGCCAAAACCAATCTCCGACTGAGAAAAGGACAGAGGACAAACATCAGAGTTAGGATGCACTCACACTTGGCCCATTTGCTTTGTAGCCTGCTGTAGCACAATTGTCCACCCTCCCCCCTCCCCCCGCTTGCATGCACTCACACTGCTCCCAAAGCAGTCCTGCGTGAGCATGGTTATCTGTTGTTCTTAACATCATCATATTGAGAGAACATGATTGCAACTTTACTGACTTTGGGCTTTTTAGGAGTCTCTTTTTGTTAAGATAGAACATGCTCATGTTTGCAAATTCAGCGATTATGGAATACAGCAACTGATTTTTACAGAGAAATCAAGAGATGAGGGAGGAATTCAGTTCCATTGTCAAGTTTGCGTTGCATACGTGTGCTTGCCAAAGCACACCCCCCCAACTGTTCAAGAAAGTGTACCATGATTGAGCATGCTAAGTAGTGCTAAAACAAGTTGCATACTGCAAGTGTGCTGTGATTCTGGTGTCTTTTGTGTTACAGCTAGTGCAGAAATTAATCACTTAGGCTCTTCTAAAATGGATTTCTCATGTGTCATAGACATAGTACAGATTTCAAGATATGAAACCCTATTTCAAAAAAGGTGGAACGCTGTAGCACGACAATATAGAATGTGTAAAATGAAAATAGAAACAGAGTGTAGCAATTGTAATTGTGACCATCATGTGTTTTCTTTTAGTTTTTCACAATTTTTTCTTTTGCTGCAACGCCAACTTTGTGAGATCAAATTCTAAATGAGAATGTAATTTTCAAAAAAACATTCATTTCGTTGGCTTTCAACAGCTGATATGCTGTCTTTGTGCTAGTTTCAATTAAAAATGGGCGCCAACATTTTTTAAAAAGAGACTGCAGTGTGACCTACTTTTCAAAAATATCATTATTACTGATGTCATTTATGAATGAAGATCCATATATTGGTTACAATTTACAGAAAAAAATATACTTGTCAAAGTCCAAACCTGGAAATATTAATATGTTATATGAGCATATGTCTCACTGCGCTATTGTGCATTAACATCCTCATCGGTGAGAGCCTGCTAACAAAGGTGCATAATTTCACAAAACCTGAGTGGTATAATCTAATTTGATAGGCTAAAGGCAGGAGGTGAATACTTGTGACGCCAAATGAATCTACCCTGGTCTTACACTTGGCCTGTTGCTATGGAAACCTGCATAGAGGGAGTAAGGTAACAGCACCAGAGCGTGAAGAAGGCAGTACATGCACAGACACAACAGCAACACGCGGACACTGACCAGCGATGCTCGACGCGAGCGTCGACTAAGCGGCTGGTCAAAGGGTGGACTGCTGAGTTGCAGCTTTTCCAGGTAACCGTCAGGAATTCGGATATCAGCTGGCAGGGACAAGCGCTTGTTCAGGTCCTAGAATACACACATTTGAAAAAGTTTAAAATATTTACATTGAAACTGTTTTCGATTTGATACTCCTTTAGTCGATCTGGGCAAGGACTTTTGTATTTTAGCCAACAACCTCTACAGCAAAATTTAGGTCACATTGATACTTATTAAACCTGCACACACAGTTAACTACCGCTGTTTTCCTGCAAACGTGAAAGAGAATGAATGTGCTACAATCCTCATGTCTGTATGTGATGTGGGGAATATTTCATCACAATGTAGGCCACTGAGCCCACACACACCCACCCCCCAACAGACACCCATTGTGTCGAAAATAACTCGCTCTCATCTCCTTCTCCTTCTCCCATGGAGAGAAGACATAGATCAGGTCAATCACCATCTTATGGAGGGCAAAAATAAAAGTTGGCATGACTCTGGCTAAAAGCCAAAACCTTGAAATAACAATTCATATTACAACATCTGCACACAAAGCAGCGAGAAAACAGTCAAGGCTAAAAGCAAATTGGATATTGTTATTAGTGTATAAAGCTCACTGTTCATCTGTAATGACACTGCAGGCAAGTCACTGTCAATATTCCTGGGCTCATATATCTTTTTTTTTTAAGGAATGATTATTTTGATTCTAGGAACCAAATAGCGAGCACATCTGTTGGCTACAAAGTGTTAAAATTTTGTCTGATGGGGAGAAAAACAAGGCTGAGTGGAGGAATAGTACAAAGACATCACGTGTTTAGTTATTATACATGCTTTTTAAGACTCCACAAATACCATCAACTCCTCCTCTCTTATTTTTTTACTGTAGTGGCCCTTTGTCTCATAAGTGTTGTTTAGAGAAGATGCCATATGTGACAACTGAGGGGTTTAAATAAAAGCTCCAATTATGTAAAGCATATCAGTATTGTGAAGAGGGCAAGAATATTCAAATGTCACTTTGTGCTGATTTTCATCTTATGTAACATTCTGCCCAAATAAAACTCATCAAACTTTGTTAACGTTTCATCTATTTCTGTAAATCAGTTTACCAAGCACTTTGTCACATTTAAATTTCCAGTGTTAAGGACTGAAGAGGAATAAGAGCTGCAACTAATGATTGTTTCCATTATTTATTAATTAATTACACTATAAATTCTCAAAGATAGTGAAAAATGCTCCTTAGATTTCTTCAGAGCCCAACGTGATGTTTCTTTACCTACCGAAATAGTTATAAAATCCAAAGACTTTTCATGTACTGCCAGAAATGATGAAGAAAAGAAGAAAATACTGACATTTAAAAAGACGAAACCAACAAATGCGGGACATTGCTTGACTGAAACGATTATTTGATTATCAAAATAGTCAAAAATAGTAACGTTCTTTTGCGAATTTGGCAGATACAATTAAAACGATTAGAAGGGCAAGATGAGGTGAGTTGTGTTCAGTTGGTTGGAAAGGGCAAGCTAACAATAGATAACACTACGTCCTGTGCACTTAAAAATTGTGGCACATACATTTACAAATTTGAAGTAATCAATCGAATAAAAAAAGCAAACAAAACATAACATTTATTTTTCAAGTTAACTAAAAACTCAATTAAAATGTCAGGTTTTTTTGAATGAAGGTCTGCCACTGTGTCCATCATTCCCATTCATTTAAATTATATTTTTGACTGTTGATCAGACAATGCAATTTAAATATCTTGAGCTTTGAGTATTTGTTGCTGTTCATCATTTTCTGATTAATAAACTATCCGATCTATTGAAAAACAATAAACAGTAATTCAAAGTGTGAATTGACTTGGAGCTGTATTTTCAGAATTAATTTGGCATTTTGAACATTTAAACATTCAACATTGTCTCGATAAGCAGCCATACAACAATTCAACAGCCAAAGGGCAAAACAATTATTTAGAATATAGAAACTAGAAAGTACAATTTAACAGTTTTGATACTTTCTGCTTTCAAGATATTTTTAGTCCGTGCCAAAAGAGTATTGAGATTTGATTTTAAACTCAAACTGGGGTGCAAACTTAGATTAGATTATGTCATCCGCACTGGAGGTACACTCATCTGTTGTTAAGAGCCTAAAGGAGGATGTATTTGAAAATGTATTTATTTAGTTAAAAAAACGGCAACATTTCTAAAATTTCATGGCAGTTTATTATATTGGCTTGTCTGTTTGCCAAGGAAATAAAGAAAAAGTGTTGTATATGATAGATGGACTTCATATGTTACCCTAAGTTTGGAATAATGTTATTAAAGTGGACTGTTTTATTGAATTGCTTAAATCTTTATATAAAAAATACAGTGTTACTGAAATGGCGGAGAGTATACAGGCACCACATTACTGAAATATGATAGTTTGGTCCTAAGTCACTAAGCAAGCGCACACTGTGCCCTTCACCTACTTAGTTACAGTAGTATCAAAGGAAACATTACAAGAGGAGAGCACTTAAGGTCATGTAACAGAGCTGGCATGTGCATGTGTAGGTGTGTGTGGGCACCAAGTCAAGTGATTATTGCCAGATCCTTGAGCTCCTTTTGTTTTGTGTACCTACAAATGAGATGAACACTCAAAACAAGTAAAAAAAAAAAAATAGGTCAGTTTTGCGTGTGTATGAAAGAGAAGACCAAGGATGTTGTAGAGGTGGGTTTTGTACATATATTCGTCTGCCAGCAGGGAGCATGAGGACTCAAGGCTAAGATACTCGTCACAACAAAACTTTCACCAAGGTTCAATTTTCATAAAATCAAATAAACATTTATGTAGAATGTCTGCAAAAAACATCATGCAAACCCACAGAAAGTCAAAATTAATCATCTTTTCATTTGTAGATGAGCAGTTTATAATTCAGACAATAAACATTATATAATTAAAGACTGGCAGGGCGGAAAAAATATGGCATATACAGTAAATATATTTTTTATAATTAATCCCACCCACATTGTATTTACCAAGCTTGTATAAGTATCAATATCTTGTGTACGCAGCAGGTCCCAGAAGCTTTCGGTTAAGAAAGATTGTGTCTGTTTGCAGATGACACTATGATCAAAACCTGAAATTGAAACGTCATCAAAGTAAGAGCTGATGTTCTGAATCAATTATTTGAATGCCACCACGATTCTGAATGGCATTAACTTGATTATGTATAAGGAGAATCCTATGTCCACCAATATGCCTGACAGAAAATCACTGTGGTTACTGTGCAGATTTTAAAAGTCCCTCTCCTTAGCAGCTGCTGCTGTAGTCCTCAGGGAGCAGGACTGCTGTTAGTATGACGACGCAGAGAGCGCAACAGGAGCTGAAGCCCCAAACCTAATCAAATCTCCCATGAGGCTGAGAGCAAGAGGAAGATGTGAAGATAAGGGTTAGAGGGAAGAATCTAAGTATGGTGCAAGTGTGTGTCTCACCTCCATGGAGATCCGACGATGGACGCGGTTCCTAAGACAGACGCCAGTTGGTGATTGAACCTCGTCTGAAGATGTTCCTGATGCTTGGTCGCTCTCGCCGTCTGAGCCCATTTTCAGGTTCTCATGGACGATATCTAATAAAGAATGAGAGTCATAAAATAGAAATATACAAGAATAAAGGTAACTGAATCAAAAATGGACGTTGGATAAATCAAACTGAAACTGTACCAAATTAGCCATGGCCTATGCTGTGAAATACGATGGAAAGGTTGCATATTGAATGATTTAATAAGAACTTAGAATGTTTTGTAATGTAAAGTATTTATGCATTTATAATTTGCAATTTTAAAATTATCACTGCCCCATGGAAGTCCTACTTTTATGAGCTTCAATTGGACGAGTTACTTTTGACAAATACATATTCAGTCACAACTATATTATGAATGAATGTAATAAACCATTTATTTAACATTCATATACTACTTATAAATGCTAAAAATGGGATTTAAATTGTTACTGATATTACATTTGGTGCAGCTACTGAGTATTTTCTTTTCATTAATTCATCAACCATTTGATATACGATATTTCAGCTACTGAAAAATTAAAAATCTAAATTAATGTCAAGCTCAAGGCGAAAAGCTTCAAATAACTTTTTTTGTCCAGCAAGAAATTCCATCCAAAAAGCAGTTTCATTTCCAATCACATAAAACAAACGAGAGAGTGTTTGTCATTTTACTTAATAAAAGATTTAAAGATTATAGAAATATTTTCAGCTTCCAAAGGACCAAAAACATTAGGGAACTGCTGATCTTAATAGTGATAGTGGTAACAGTATTGGAATATATCTGAAGTAAAAGTAGTACTATCTAAATGGAGTATGACTGTACTGTATGACTGAATACAGAACCCCTCATCCCTCTTTCCTCATCACCTCTCACACTCTTGTAACCCTCAAACCTGCACCATTTCCTCCACGGCAATAAAACGACCACTGCGACCAAAGCACAGCAGGAGCAAACAAGCTGAAATATAAAGCACAAGCACCCCACTACTCCACCCACACACGCAAAAACAGAGTTAATGAGTAACTATGATCGAACAGTTCTCTCATCAGTATGTCAGGGCCTCCAACCACACAGTCTGTCATCAGATATGAAAGCAGAGAAGAGAAATACAAAGAGAAAGACAAATGTTCTGTTGATGGATACTAACTGTTAGCCATTATTTCAAACAAAATAACTTTGCTGTTCCTCTGACATCACACTAGAGATCATTAAGTTTGATTGTTATTCTAGAATTTAGGTAACTGTGATTGCAGTCATTATGCTATCACAGCACCTTATATACAAACTTTTTTAAAATTCCTGCTTCATTACTCTGCAGTGTGACAAAACCTCAAAGGGAGATTTGGCCCCAGATTGTGAAACTGTCATCCCGTGAAAACCTCAGATTAAAGGAATTGCCTTTAGAAAGTGAAATGTTTTCAGAATTTTCCTCTGGGGCTGACACGTGCTTTTTTTTACCAATGTCGTCTTTTTGTTCGACTTATGGCTTCTCCCTCTGAACTTTGGTTTTGGTTACAGTGACAAAACCTGATTTAGTACACCGGGTCTTTAAGTGTGTTACAAAATACAGCACTTCAATATTACAGTGCAATTCACAAAAATGGTGAAGAATAGGATCCTCTATGCCTCCTCAAAGTAAGTACAAGACAAGACAAGACAAAAGAAGTGGGAGAAACAAGATTGTTTTTGCAAGGTTTGAACACGGAGGAGGAGATATGAGTTTTTTTCCTTCCTCTCTTCTGCTGTGCATCCTATCAGGTTTGGGAAACTGAGGACCCAATTGTACAGAGTCACACAGGGGGTTTTCTAAATCAGTAGTCGTTTTTAATAATAAAGGTCAAACCAGGAATTCAAATTATGCAGAGGTACAGATAAGGATAAGGCAAACCCGGTAATCGGAACACGGAATACAGATCGGACACAAGGAGACTTACACGGAACATACGCTGGACTGCTCGCTAGGAAGACAAGACAATCTGGCACAGGAGGAATGGAACACGGGGGTTAAATACATGAGGGAGACGTAGACAATTACACACAGGTGAGACACATTAGGGAGGAGAAGTAATCACACACACCTGAGAGACAAGACTAGACAGGACATGGGGAATAGACACAAGCAAAACTTCAACATAAGACCAGAAACACTGATTGACCCTAACAACAGACACATGACACTAGCAGACCCTGACACATCTGTTCTTAACCCAGTCAACCAACCCAAAAATCTTCCTGATTCCTTCAGCCTCTACAACCATCTACCTTCATCCATCTCCCTCTTCGCCAGGGGCCTCATCTATCAACATGAATGCACGCAGTTGTGCTCACTTCTACATGTAGATTTGGCTTGAACAGTTTCATCTTGTGTTTAAGAATTTGCCTTTAGAACCTCATATCCTTCTCACATGTACCACAAAACCCACAATGAACCGCAGATGTAAAAGCAGGTAAACCTATTCCTAAATTTCAGATGCACACTATGTAAAACAACAAAGTCACTGTTTCATATTTTGGACAGAAATAGTGCCATTAAAATTAGAATAATTATGATCTGCAGAAAATCAAACCCTTTAAGAATACTATTTATGGTTGCATTTTTCAGCCATTCAATTCACAGATAGTTACGTATCAAGGATACACGGGAAATACTGAATATATATATAAATAGCCCCACGGTTTACTGATCACAGCTGCTGAGGTACAATCTATGTATTGTACTGCTGATTCATATGAAAACCCTTTGACTGCAACAATATGGGCTGGCATTTATTGTTAATACATTGTATTTGTCAATGTCAACAATAAACTGTTAATAAAATATTTCAGTTTTGCATGGAAGAGGTTGAGTGAGAAAGAACATTTGCGTCAAATGTGGATGTTGCAACAAAGAAGTGAAAAAATAGAACACACATCTTCACATGTAGTATGGGCACAGTTTCTTTATTTTCTTTCTTTCTTTCATTTTCATTATTTAAATTACAAAAAAAAATTCCAATAGCAAAGCAATGACAAGCTGTTTGCAGAATTCTGGGAGCTGTAGTACCGAATTGCACTTGCTCTTATCACCACTACACACGGGACTGAAAGCTTTACAGGATTACTAATTGAACTTCATTTTACTTGACAGTCTATCTAGTCAGTATTAATGCTAGTGGACTATATAAAAGACATTTTGGAGCTCTTTCTTTGCGTAATTGAGCCTGTGTATGCAATATGTATCTATGATAAACCCAAACTTTCTTGTTTATATAGGCCCATGTCAAAAATATCTGTACATGCTTTGTAACTGAGGACTCGGGAGATTAGAATATCACAAAAAAAATTCATTGAAAGTTTTTGTACTCTTTTTTTATGCCCTCTAAACAGCCACATTTTCATCCTATTAACCAAGTTATTAATTTAAGTTATTAAAGATCTCTCTTCCTTTTTTCTCACTTCTCTCTTTTAAATGTATCTCACCCACTTCAAAAACCTAAACAATTTCTTTCACTTCCTACTTTTGTCTTTCTTTTTATTTCACTCTACATATCTCTCCTTCTTGCTTTATCTTTTACAAGGTTTCCATAGGCAGTGGCTGACCTGATTCACTCCATATTGTTTAACACATTCCTTTGCTACCTGTGTTTTTCTAACTTGTGTGCCTCTCATCCAAAGCCTCCAAATGACCTCATCTGTCCTACTTTCTTCAGTTTTCAATCTCCTTTTACCTTCACATAGTTCTCTATTTTTTCTTGCTATTACATATCCATCCTTGCGCGCTCAAAAAACTCTCCAAATTCCTTTATTCAGAATATTTTTACTCATTCCCATAATTTTTCACGTCAAAAGGTCAATTCTCTCTTGTCTCTCAGAAACACCCATAAGCTGCTGTATAAACTTTTCTTTTACTTTCATGCATCTTTTAACTTATCACTTATTTTTCTTTCCAAAAACCTTGAAGGATTTCATTCTCCACCT
>KV751356.1:5032140-5042568 GCA_001698575.1 Mola mola | reverse complement strand
TTTAAATATTTGGACATTTTTAGTACTTATTGAGACCTTCTGATCTTTCTCTCCTCCAACTTAAAAGTGTCTCTAATGTCTTTAGCATTCTTGTTAATAAGCACAGAGTGTAGTAGCAATAAGAGTTACGTCAATGTCCTACTTAACTGTCCTGTTTTTAAATCACTCTATCTAGGCCAAGGTCCAGTGTGAGACTCAATAAGTCCTTCAGTGTATCACCCATCTACAAAAATTTACTTAGAGAAGCACCACATACCAAAATAATGAGAAGAAACAATAAACAACAAAGAAACAAATGAAAACACTAAAGAGCACAATCACATTATCACAGATGCTGATAATATCTGCCAGGTCACATTGTCAAATATTGTTTAAGGTTTAATGAGACTTCTGTTTGGTGCAGTGACCTGATCATACAGGCTGTGAATTCAATGACAACGCTGGATTGATTGTCTGTCAGTATTTTTAAATAAATACATTAATTGAACAATTTGGAACTTCTACAATTTGACAGAGATTAATAACAAGAGGAAAAGACTTTAGAATTGTGCAGTAGGCTTTGTGAAGCTGTCCTAAATCATGATGAAGTGAATCTCAACAATAATCAACCTTTAAGCTCTGAAAAAAACAGATCAGTCAATGAGAGGATCTGTTATATTTTAACATACTGCATGATATCATCTAAGTAATGCCACCTTTCACACTTTTGCTGCACTATAATGCTATATTGTAAGCTCTAAACTTAACTGCGTGCTCATCCCTCCAGATACTCTCCAGCTTGCTTAACTTAAAATCCAAAAAGCCAGTAAGCTGTTCTGACACTCACAACACTCTATTCCTGTGTCACATTATACTCTAAATCACCCTATCGCTCTCTGGCTGTACTTCAGCCCCAGCTTGAAATCTGCTGCTGCTTTGAAATCATTCCAACATATATGTCCCTTCCAAGCCAGGAAGAAGTGGTCAGATTCACTGCTGCAGATCCAGTGTGATGAATCAGTTCACATAGGAAACGGGGTCATTTTTGACTGAAACCCCTATCCAGCTGTCCCTCTGGTGAAAAACAGCCTTGCTGAGGGCAAGGGAGAAGCTACCTTGTGGGTGTGCAAGTATAAGTAGCAGGATGGGAATATCAAGATTGTGACACATTTCCTGTTTGTTCCTGGATGCCATCTGGTCTCTTACTACTCACTTCCTTCTATGTGTGTAAGTATGCAAACGTGTGTGTTAGTGAGTGTCTCACCCAGGCGACTGCCATTGCGTGGCATTGCCATGAAGGACCCCAGAGTGCCACTGATGACGCTGTGTGGCCGGCGGAGGGGAGGCTTCTTGAAAGAGCCAGTGTACTGGTGCAAAAAGGAGTGCATACTATGGGACGTGGGGGGCCGACCATTCCTCATGAAAGGCTCTGAAACACAAATAAACACACCTGTCATCATTTCTGGTTTTCTTAATACCAACAAGGTCTCTGCAAGTGCATCAAAAACTTCATAAACACCCAGAGGTACCAAAATGTTGAAACTAATTATCAGAATATATTTCTTCTTGCAGTGTGTTCTTTATAATAAATGCAAGCTGTATGGTCAAGCTTTGTTTAAACCAACAGAACTTTATTTAAAAATTCAAGCCAAAGTCCCAACATTTCCAACAATACCAAACATCGGGCCAAATTATGAAAAAATGTGCACAAATAAATGTTACAGGGCATTTAATACCCTAGTTATGTAATGTTGCAGTAACGTAGGTCTGAAAAACACAATATGAGCAAACTAACTCAAGCTTTCTAGAGTTGAACATGAAATTGGACATTTAAAAGAGATTTTTTCATATTTGGAAATACATTTTATCACATCAAATTAGATGAGGAGGTCTATACCAAATGACAAGGTATATCATCTTAACCTGTGTTACAATAAGATGTGAATTCACTGAAAATGTCTGATTGACTTAACTGATTGAAAAATGTATGTGAATATTCATTTTATTATTGCAAATTAGTGTACCAATTAGTATATCACAATAAAAAATATGACAGAGAGCTACAAAAACCCATGACAGCGGTAATATTTCCAATAATGCTCAATTATTTATTTATGGGAGAGATAGAGGTCAAGAGATTTATGTCCAAATTCATAAACAGCAGAAACTGAACAGTCAGTGTTGTGTAAATGTGGACCAACAGCACAAAAAGGACAAAATAGTTAAAAATAAAGAAAAAATCAACAACCACAGCAAGAAAACCATGTAGACAAATATTAAAACTTAGTGTCACACAGGTGTAGAGACCAGCTACACTTGTGCAAAAATCTCATAACGTCACCCATTCTAATCTTATTAGTTAGACTGCAAGTCTCTCGCATCTTGTGAGTTTCTTTCTTCCCCTGCCAATTTACCTAATCTCATCCAAACTTTTGAACTCCAAGGTCATAGGCTGTAGGGCTGATGGAACAAATTTTGGGTTTCAAATATAATCTGAATTTTTGAGAATTCATTAATATTTGAATACTAACATCACTATTCAAATGTGTTATTTTAGTTTTAAAAATGTGTTTGCTGACCTTTAATTTAGCCACATTTTGGAAACAAAAAACTTTTAGGCCGCCTGTAGTCTTTTCAATGAGGAATGCACACAAAATTTTCTCTGCTGCTCTGAACTTGCGGTTGCAGCCACCTGGTTAAATGTTACTTTCACTGCAGCCCTCGCAGCCCTTGCTATCATGGACTGCAGCGGCAGCAGCCACTTTTGAAAAAGCTCTGCCTTACGGCAGGATCCTCCAGTGATAGGTAGTATTCAGGGTAGTTGTGTCGAAAACAAGAAGAGAGAAGCCACGACTGCTGGTGATGCAAGGAGAGAACACTGCTGCGGGGTTACTACGGTGAATACCAAGACAAATGAATCAATTAAAACTTCTGGTGTTGTTTTCAGCATTTGGCATCTGTTTGACTGGAGCTATCAATATGAAGACCAAGGAGATATCAATGCAAGTGAAGGAGGCCATGACTAGGCTGGAAAAACAAAATACATTTATCAAAGAGACAGCAAAAACTATAGGAGTGGCCAAATCAATAATCTCTTACATTCTTAAAAAGAAAGAATGCGCTGGTGAGCTCAACAACATCTAAAGGCCTGAAGACAATGGAAGACAACTTAAGTGGATGATGGTAGAATCCTTTCCTTGGTGAAGGTAAACCCCTTCACAACATCGAGAGCAGTCAAAAATACTTTGGAGAGTTTAGGCGTATTATTGTCGAAGTCTAGAATCAAGAGACGCCTTTATTAATGTAAATACAGAGAGTTTACAACAAGGTGCAAACCACTGGTAACAATCAAGAACAGGGAGGCGAGATTACACTTTGCCAGAAAACATCTAAAAATTCTGGAATCAGATTCTTTGGACAGATGATACCGAGATAAACATGTATTAGAATGACGGGAAGACACAAGTATAGAAAGGAAAGGAACAGACCATGATCCAGGGGCATGTATGTCTGCCAATGAAACAGGCTCACTGGTGTTTATTGATGATGTGACGGCTGACGGAAGTAGCAATATGAATTCTGAGGTGTATAGAGCTATACCCTCTGCTCACATTCAGCCAAATGCTACAAAACTGATAGAATTTTCAGAAATATAATGACCCTTAACATCCTGCTAAAGTAACTCAAGAATTTTGGAGGCAAAGAAACTGAATATTCTTCAATGGCCAAGTCAGTCACTTGATCTCAACCTAAAAGAGCAGCTTTTCCATTACTGAAGACAAAACTAAAGGCAAAGAGACTCAAAAACAAGCAGCAACTGAAAGTGGCTACAGTGCAGGCCTTGCAAAGCATCTCCAGGGAGTAAACTCAGAATATGGTGATGTCCATGGGCATCAGACTTCAGGCAGACATTGACTGCAAAGGATTTTCATCCAAGCATAAAAACTACAGTTGTATCTACACTTATGTTAGTTAGTCCAAATACTTTTGAGCCTCAGAAAATTGAGGTACTCTTTAGAAAATGACTGTAATTCCTAAGCAGTAAATGCCATATTTTTGTGAAACCTGCTAAATTATAGCCGCAAGTCTGTACTTTGATCACAATTTGATTGTTTTATGTCAAGTCCATTGAGGTCGTGCATACAGGCAAAATGATAAAAACTGTGTCATTGTCCAAATACTTCGGGACCTAACCGTAGCAGCAGAGCATTAAAGTCAGCTCTAACTTGAACAGGGAGACAATGAAGAGAGGCCAGCACAGGAGTAATATGCTCATAGTTAGATGTTCCAGTCATAATATGAGCCGCTGAATTCTGAACCATCTGGAGACCTTGGAAACTCCTCTTAAGCAACCCTGACAAAAGAACAGTACAATAATCCAACTTAGATATCACAAAGGTATGGATAAGAACCTCAGCGTATTTCACTGATGTGACTGCTCCAATCTTGGCTATGTTTCGAAAGTGGAAAAATACTACTCCTGTCACCCCCTTTATATGTAAATCAAATGGAATTGTTTGTTTAAAAAGGACACCAGGATTCTTTACTCTGTCCTTGCGATGAATAACACAGTCAAGGAAAGACAGAAAACACTGATCATACTGATGATTTAATCTTGCAGGTCCAATTGCAATCATCTTTTTCGTCTTTGCTGAGAATGAAGTTTGCTGACTGCCAGCTCACAGCAAGCCTGAGACAGGCCTCAAAATACTTAAACACAAGCTGAGCAATGTTGTGTATGCTGTCCAGTGCAGTGAAGCGTGTTAAGACCTGTACATTAAGGAGATTAAACAACTGCTCCACAGGCGTATGCCACAAGACAGAAGAGCCTGTTCATCAGGACAAGATTCAGCTGTCCATTTACATCTGAACGACAAAGGACACTCATTTGAAGCCAACAATGTATACATTCTTGAAAGAGAAGACAGATGGTTTGAGAGAGGAATAAAGGAGGCCATCGATGTCAAAAAGGAAAGACCCTTATTAAACAGATGTGGTGGTCTAAGACAATTATCAGTCGCCTAAAATGTAGTCCCGACATCCCTTCCAGGGCGTTTTAACCTCTTTCATGTCTCTTATCATCTCTCATGTGACCCTAATGACTCACATGACAGTAGAGCAAGGCAACGACTCATTAATGAGTCCCATCTGGAGTCATGTGACCATAACAACTCACATGAATGTGAGGGGCGTCATTAATGAGTCACACCTCAAAACAACTCATTAACGAACTACACTTTACTTGTGACCCTGACATGCATACACAGAGAGGGTCAACCACTCAGGTGACCACCTTTACGGTGTAACAACCCTACCACACGTTAAATAATGGGGACTCCTCAGAGGGGTGAGAATAATGGGAAAAACGGACAGAGAGATAGTGAGCCATGAAAGTCAGCACCATATTCCAAAAATGCATGTAATGATTTCATCATAAATATTGATAGAGACATCTGTGAACTGGTTTAAAACCAACTGTTGCAACTGCATATTGCTGTTGGGTCCTGTGGAGGTAGATGGTGGCAGATGTGGCAGTTTTCGTCAACAATCAACTAGAGCTGCAATGATTAACTGATCAAAAGAAATTAATCTACCACTATTTTGATATTCAAATAAATGTTTCTGCCTTCTTTTGAGTAAAAATGTTAGATATCTTTTTGTTCCAGTTTTTTAAATGTCAGGATTTGCTGCTTTTTTCTGTGATTACCGACAGTAAATGAAGAGTCATTGGGTCTTTCACTATTGGTTGGAGTAAAGAAGCAATCTGAAGATGTGACTTTGGGCTCTGAAAAAAAGTAATTAGCAATTTATAGTGTAAAGGATTCTTGGAATAATTGTGACAATAATGCCAGATTAATCAATGATGAAAACAATCATTACCTCTAGCTCTACAACCATCTTGTCCCATAAAAAATGAAAATTTCCTGATAAAATTTGCTAAGAGGGAGGGAGCAAGCTGACTCTAGGGGCATAGTTACACTCAAAACTCAAAGGTTGTTGTGTTTTCTGTTGCAAAAAGATGATAATAGTAGTTAAGAGAAAATCTTCCCGTTATACAGAATGAGGAAACAAATGGAAATAATATCTATTACTATATATTATATTATATTAGATACACTATTATAGTATTTCCACCAAAATTAATGTTTCATAGATTCTTATATTAGTGTATCATATTTACTTACTTGTTTTGAAAAATGAAAATATAAGCTGTATCATTACCGTTGTCCTTGGTGCCACCATCTTCGATGGTCATCTGCTCCGCCAGTTCAGACAGTGACTCGTCGATGGTCTGACTGGAGCGAAGTGTTAACGACAGACGCTTCTTGATCCGCTTCATCTTTTCCATAGCAGGGCAGTGTGCAGCCTGCAGGACACAGAGAAGTACGTAGTCAACATTCATTCAGCAGTGAGGGATTGACAAGCAAGTAGACAAATGCAGACAATGTCTAGAGGATGGTTTTGTAGTGCATTTGTGTGCAAAGTGTAGGGATTTCTCTGCAATCCAAAATATCTCAGCTCATGAATAACATAAAGCTGCTTTTAATCCAATATTCATTCACTCTGCAAATGCTTGAACAGAGCATGAATAAAGCATGAACGACGCATGAATAAATGAAAGGATGAATATTACTGACTTGAATACAGCTGTTTTGCCTTACACACACACACATTCACACAGGGAGAGTTTAACCAACTCTAATTGAAGGAGGAGGGATTAATATTATGTCTACAAACTCATGGTAGTGTTGTTCTAGGCAAGTGTGCTTGTGTTGATGCAGCATTCCAGGTCACAGGAAACACCTTGCTCAGTTTACCTCCCGGCTCATTGTGCCACTGAGTTAACGCCTCATGCAAGTGTCTTGTGTGTGAGGAATGGGCATACCGGGTGGTTGGAGGAAATGCAGGGAGGAAGTGATTGCAGAAATGCCCCGCCCATTCAGCCTGACCCTCAGCGTAAAACAAACTGACCCAATGTTGTCACCACCTCTTGCTCTTTTTTTCTTTTCCTCTTCCTTTTCCTGTCTTTTGCTCTCTCTCAAGGCCGTTAGTCCCCCTAATACTCACGTGACACCATCTGCCTCTCTACACACACACTATAACACACTCCTTCAGAAATTTGACATTCACAAAACTGTGTGGTAAGAATCGTGTCAACAGTCAGTGTCACAGTCTGAGAATGAAATCTCACACCAACATACAACCACAATATATTCATCAAATTCTGTGTGCCACAACACACTCTACATATCTGTATATAGATACATATAGATACATATATACTCTTTATATATGCTTGGAGGTCTGTGTGTGTACATGTGTGGGGGCATTACCTGAATTTCCTCTAAGTGGGCTGTAGTTGGCCGAATTAAAGCCCACCAGGCTGCTGGAAGAGGCATTTATTAATTAAAAGATTTTATTTCATACATATTAGTTGCACTGTAAGAATACATTTTTAATTCATAAGTATGATATTATGTGCCAACAGTTTTAAAAGGGTAAACTACTGTAGCCTGACTCACATTATATTGACACCACTAAAATCACTCTATTGACTTTATCATGGTTTTTACAGTTGTCTGCAAAAATTTGGCCACCTCTTGACAAATAGCATGTTTTAAGGATTTTTTCTAACTGAAAAGAAGCAAACACAGTCTCTATAAGTTTTGAAAAAAAAAAAAAATTACCAGGAAACATTAATGCTTAGCTACTTTTTATTTCATAAATTGAACATAAATAAAAAAAACAAACAATAAAACACAGCTGTGACGTGCAAAAGTTTGTGAGCCTACACACTCAGTACTTGGTAGGACTCCATTTGGCAGATATCACAGCTTGCAAACGCTTTTTGCACCCAACTACATGTCTTCCAATTCTTGTATTTGGGATTTTCTCCCATTCATCCTTGCAAACGATCTCGTTCTGCAATAGTCTTGGGCTATTTTGCATGCACAGCTCTTGTAAGATCTACCCACAGATTTTCGCTGATGTTTAAATCTGGGGAGTGTGAAGGCCATTCTAAAACCTTCAGTTTGCGTCACTTGAGGTAGTCCATAGTGGATTTTGAAGTATGTTTTGGATCAATATCCTGTTGTAACATCCATCCTCTTTTCAGCTTCAACTTTTTTTTTTTTTTTACATACGTTGGTGATGTTTGCTTCCAGAATGTCCTGGTATTTTACTGGAATCCATTCTTCCCTCTACATGTACAATGTTTCCTCTGCCAGTGTTGCAACACAACCCCCAAAGCATGATATATCCACCCCCAATGCTTAACAGTTGGCAAGGTGATCTTTTCATGAAATGCTGTCTCCAAACATGCCTTTGCTGATTGTGGCCAAAGAGTTCTATTCTAAGTTTACAGCACTCGTTTCCAAAACAGGCTTCTGTAGATGTTCAATTGCATACTTTTGATGGATTTTATGAGGAGGACACAGGTAAGGTTTTCTCCTATAGACTCCTATGAAAGTCTTCTTTGTGCAAATATCGCTACACAGTGGAATGGTGCATCAGTGTTCCTGACTTTGCAAAATCTTCCTGCAAGTTTTTTACAGTCAAATGGTTGTTTTGATTCATCATTTTCACCAGCTTACGAGCAGTTCTTAGAGTTTTCTTGGTCTCCCAGAAAATTAACTCCAGGTGTAATCCATATTATTTACTACTTTGATTATGTGATCCGTGGAAGATTTTGATTTTGATAAAATTATTATTTTTTTAGATTAATATTATTTATTATATATTTAAAATGATGAAATGTTTCTGGAAACAACCGAAAAAGGTATTTTTACTACCTATTTACTTATAATTATCAGGTACGTGGTCTGGGGTATCCAATAATGCAGAGACACACGGGGAGCTTTCTGAATAAACGTTGTTTTACTTAAAAGAGGTCTAAACCGGGAAATCAAACTAGGCAGCAAAGCTACAGTTAAGGAATAGGCAAACTCAGTAGTCGGGATACGGAATAATGATCAAAACACAAGGAACTCACAAAGAAGATACGCTGGACTGCTACACAGTACACAAGGGAGAGGTAAACAAGTAGACACAGGTGAGACACATTAGGGAGGAGAGGCAATCACACACACCTGAGGGACAAGACTTGACAGGACATGGGGAATAGACACAACAGAATTTCAAAATAAGATAGGAAACACTGAATGACCCTAAAAGACAAACACTTGACACTAACGGACCCTGACAATAATAAGTACCCGCATTACAATGTTGGTTTTTGGCTAAACAACTCTAAAATTAAAGGATTATTTGCCTCATTTTACACATGGTCTAAAGGTGTCATGTAGTGCTACTACCTATGGGGAAAAAGTTAGTTTTTGGGGTACTTAAGTGAGCTGCACAAAATCTGATTGGCTGGCGGCACAAAATTACATATTTCAAAATGGATAAATCTGGGGTTTGAAGTAAGAAAAAAGCCTACTTTTCCTCTCCTAAATTTTGCTTGTCAGTGCAACATTGGCTGCTACTACCTGTAACATAAGAATCTGTGACATAGAATCTCCGCTTTGTACTCTTCGGTTATTAACGCATATGATTAATGCAGGTGGCAGAGTTTGACGAGGACAAAGAATGCACAGAATAAAGGAGATAATATGTCCTTGCTGCTGCACTGATAATCAAAGGTAGGTGTGAGGAGTAAAACACTAAGCTGGTGGACCTCTCATTCCAAATATGGACAACACTTTATACAAATCAATTGACATTTCATTGGTGATTTGTAACATTGGACAGATGAGCCAACCCAAACTGAAAAACTAAAAACAGCCTCTTAAAGTATAACTGGTATCACAAACAGACAGATAATATGAAGAAAAAATACAGTCAAATCATTAGAAGAAACATAGAAAACAGAAAATAGCAACTAGCACAATGACTATCAAAATTGAAAACCTCTGACAACTACAAATTAATCTATTTTAGCATTAATTAAGCATTTTAAAGATATTCTAACACTACTCAAGTAAGTGTTTTGTTTTTGCACTTTCTAAATTGTGTAACTTAGAAGTAAAGCTTGTCATACTGGCAATGGTGGCTCTATATCGGCATGCAGATCTGATGTTGCCAAACACATACATGAAAAAGGCCATCAGTCAGTCTGGTAATGGGGGGAAAAGGGAAATAAAAGTCCAGCTAATGAGGGTGAAAATCCTACTCATAGAAGAAATAAGCAACACAAAATGAAATGACTGCATTGGAGAAACACGCAACCTCTTCTTCCAACATGGACGCACACACACACACACACACACACACACACACACACACACAGGCTGTATGTGAGATAAGTGCCCTTTGTGTTTCTTGGAAAGGAATGTGACAGAGCTGGGTTTTGTCTCTGCAACAAACTAAAACAAAGAGACTCATGTGATGTGTATTGAGAGTATAAGATATGATACATATAAATGCATATAAATGATTAAATGATGTGTG
>KV751356.1:5003750-5032121 GCA_001698575.1 Mola mola | reverse complement strand
CCACTTGCCCCACTACATCACTCTTCAGCCCCCTCCTGAATGCCTCCCAAGTGCATTAAGGATAGCCGAGAGGAGAAAACTTTAAAGGATTGACGAGGAAGAGACAAAAGGCGACAAGGCCTAATTACTAGGATAAGAATCTCACACATATTCCTACCACTATTTCCTATATTCCTTGCTTAAGTGTAGCTAAAGCTTAAGAGTAGCTTAAGTTTGCATGCGCCGACCGTGCGTGCAGCCTGTTGCAGTCGCTCCTGTTTGTTTTCTTAGTTTTCATAGTTTTTCTCAGTTTTTTTCAGCTTACACTGTTCACACCTTACTGTATATACTCTGTATATACTCTTTTTATTAATGTACATACTCCTTTTATATATATTTTGTTTTTTATATATTTTTAAACCTATCTCTTCTACGCTTACAGGGAGCACCTGTAAAGAAACAATTTACCCTGGGGGATAAATAAAGTATTCTGATTCTGATTCTGATTTATTAATTTCTTCTCTACATTTTCTTTTCCTTTCCAAATGATATATCCAAATGAAGTACTGAAAATTGAAAATGTGGCTTTTTGCCTCAGAGATGTGGGTAAAAGTGTGAATGTGAAAAAGAGGAGGAAGAGTGGGGGAGACGAAAAGGGAGAAAACGAAGAGGGGATAGGAATAGGAAAGAGTTTATGTCAGAGAATAGAGCTATAATGGAGTCATTGTGTTTGGTTAAGAGCCATAAAATCACCCGAGTGACTGAGAGCATGTAGAGTGTTGGGGGGGAGGTCTCAGGTCTCAGCTCTGTACTAGGGATGGCTTCAGTAGCCATCTTTGTGTTTATAGCCTCTTTGATCATTGAAAGAATTCACATTCAAGGTGAGCATCAAGTGTGAATGTTGCCCAAATCTAGTGGGTCATTATATGCTTGTTTCCTTTATAATTTACTCATGAAAAATGCATTTTCTAAATTGAATAATTTGAAAAGCAACCCAAACTACTAAATCTAGACTATCCATCTGTGGTGATTAGATCTTCAGTCATGTCATGCTTAGGCCAGGGTATGTTGTAGACACATATTTTCTCGTTGGAGTAAAAAGCCATCTCACAAAGCACAGGCATATCCAAACTTCTATTTATGACCTTTGGGTAGGGCTGGGTATCATTTGAATTTTAGCATTTCCAACTCTGATTCTGCTTTTCAATTCCGATTCTTAACAATTCTCGATTCCGATTCTTTGAGGGTTGGGGTCAAAAAATTACTTATTCTCACAAAAAAGAAAAACTAATTTTAGGAATCATTCCACCAGTTTACTAATATTAGTTATTTGTTATTTAATCATATTAACATTAACAACCAGTTTAATAAAGTTTAAGGAACCTATAAAAGTAACAGATACAGCCTAATTGTTGCTGGTTGATGTTATCAAATTTCATGTTTCAATCATAATATGCTCTTTATTCACTAATGCAATAATACAGCTCAACTCCTTTAATAACGAGCTGATAGTATGACGTGACAGAGTGAAGAAGCAGCAGTTCTCTTTCATAGCATTCACTTCGTGTCTCACATTGGGAACACCTCTGGCTTGACATAATCAGAAGCTCCTATCACATTCCGCCAGCCAGGATTGGCTGGAACCAGGTGCTTCAGTGTCGTTGAGGGTGGAGACCCTCCCCCTATAAAAGGGCTTGATACTTCGCCGCTCATTATTCAAAAACCTCTTCTTGCTACGAGCAGAAGTTTCTTTGTCTGAGCGAACTGTCTTGCCCCTGGGCCTAGCTTAACTGTCCACCGATACAAGTGAAAACTCGATTAAAAGAAGATTTGTACAGGGTCTATTCAGTTGTTCGGGTGCTAACGCTCGGGCTAGATTGTCACCAAACAGTGGCGTGGGCTGCTAACTGTAGAAAGTAGCGATACTTTCTGCACGGTAAGCCTAAACAAGTAGGCAACACTCCTCTTCGACCTCATGTCAGCTTAACAGCTAATAAGTCCTGCTAGGGACCATGGCTGTCGCTCATTCTCCAGATATAGCAGAAGAGACTACACAGACGCAATACTGTCCTTGTGGTAATAAAATTTCGAACCGGGCTACTCACCAAATGTGTGTGATGTGCCTCAGCCTGAAATACGCCCTGGCAGCCTTGGAGAACCTGGAGGAGATCCAGAAGCTTTTTTTTCATTATGATTGTAAAAAGCTTCCTAAGGTGCAGAGGACAGGCAAACCGCTCCTGCCAGTTTACTGGCAGAGTTTATGTTCTCTTGGCGCAATAAGCCTTACTGAAAGAAGCACTCTGTGGCAGGTAGCTCAGTCCTCGACTGCCAGGGGATGGAGACTCATGGTTTCCACTGCATGGTTTCCGCCCCCAGTGGAGTCCGTGGTGGCTGCGCACCTCCACCCGAAGACTTCCCTGTCTTCACCGGGATCCCTTCTCCCTAACAAAGCGGACTGGTTCCAGTCAAGTCTGATGGATAAAGCGCACAAGGCAGACGCGCTGGCTGTCCGAGCCCTTAACGTGGCATCCCTCTTGATCGTGTATCAGACCGAGCTGGAGGAGGACATGTCGGCTTAGTCTGAGCCAGGGCTGTGGAAGGAGGTGTGTATTGTTACCGACCATTGCCTTCACCTGCATAAGATCGCAAACTAGTCGCAGGTCAGAGCCATGGGTTTGATGGTTCTTCAAGAGAAAGCCCGCTGGCTGAATCTCATTACCCTGTCGACTAAGGAAAAGGAGGACCCTCCTTGATATCCCCCTTTCGGCCCAGGATGTCTTTGGTGAGGCTGTCACGTCGATGCAGAGGAGGTGTGAATAGGGGAAAAGGGAAGGTGAAGTGCTGAAGCTGTGTCTCCCGAGGAGGGTGCCCCCTGTCACTCCTCCAGGCGGTTGCCAGACCTTCGCTCTGGCAGTGGTGCGGCCTCCTCCCTCCTTCACACGTATCAGGTGGCTCCTCAGGCTCCCCCAATACCAGCGGCACAGAGTAAAAAAGGCTTCCCCGCAGGAGACCTCTTGGTCCGATCAACCACCCCCCTCCTCCTATCAGGTGATAAGGAGGAAGAAGAGTTTGACCTGACAGCCACACTGGATGCAGTGAGTGAGGTGGTGTTGCTCCCCTTCTCCGCCTCTTTCACTCTGAACCCGGCAGTTCCGGTTCTGAGCATGTTCAAGGAGCTCGGTATGGTTTGGCGCAGGGAAGACACGATGTTCGATTTGCTTCGGCACCCCATGAAGAGGAGCAGAAACTATGTTTGGCCGCTGGTTACCATCTGTGGTCCTGGGGCATGTTGCATAAACATTCCTCATTGTTGCACAAAATTAAAGTGCCACAAACTGATGCATCCAGACAGTGTGCCAAGGGCGCAGTTGAAAACAAAACACACAAGGGTCTCGCAATACGATCCACAGGAGGGAGATTTTGCTACGTGTACAGCAGACTGTCCTGTCAGCCCTCTGTCACAGAGACCTGATCAGAGAGCACAGACTCAGAGTGGGTTTTGATAACGTTGAGCAAGGGTTACAGACTTCAGTATGCTAGGAAGCCCCCCCTCAGCTCAGGGGAATTACTCAATCACAAACCTTAGGCAAGGCTGAAATCACTACCATTTTAGGAAAGGGTGCAATAAAGAGTGAACACAGTCGGGATGGTTTCTATTCAAGATATTTCCTGGTTCCAAAGAAAACGGACCGTGTCATGCATGCAAACGTAGATCTAAAGGATCTAAACAAGTACCTGAGGAAATACAGGTTCAGGTTGCTTATCTCTCGTGTGTTTCTTGTGTCCAAGCAAGTGGTTCACATCAGTTGACCTCACGGACGTATATTTTCACATTCCCATATACCCCCCTCACAGGCAGTATCTCAGGTTTGCCTTTCAGGGGATGTGTTACAAGTACCTGGTCATTCCCTTTGGTCTCTCACTCAGCGCGAGGATGTTTGTGAAATGCACCAAGGCGGCAGTGGGTCCACTGGAGACGCGGCATCCATATTGCCATGTACATAGAAGACTTGATTATCGAGGCATCCACAGAACGGGACGCAGCAAGGGCTATCAAGTTAGTCGCAGACCACTTGGTGGCTCTGATCTTCAGAATAAATCTGGAGAAGAGTGTTCTCATTCCCTGTCAGACTATCTCTTTCATAGGTGTGCTGGTGGACTCAGCTGAGGCCAGGGCTTGTTTCTTTCAGACTTTGCCAGAGGTTGTTGGGGCCGGTGGCCTCGGCCTTGGTAGTAATCCCACTAGGGGAAACTGGGAATGAGGGGGATGCTGCGCTGAGTGGCTTTCCTTGGGTCTCACAGGGTAAGAGTCTCAGCAGTTAGCTAAGCAGCACTCATCGCATGGAGGAACATGGCCTTCCTGTATCAGTGTGTGCCTCTGGGGGTTGTTATGAGTAGGAGGGGGGTCACAACAGATGCCTCCCTCTCAGGCTGGGGGGGCCTGTTTGAGGAAAGAGCCATAAAGGGGAGGTGGGATACTCATGTAGGCTCCCTTCACATAAATTAGCTGGAATTGTTGGCAGTCCACCTGTCACTGAAATATTTCCTCCCTTTTCTGAAAGGGCATCACGTGTTAGCAGGATGAACACCACAGTGGTGGCATAAATAAACCGGCGGGGGGGGGGGGTCTGAGATCCCTTTGGTTGCACATGCTGACACGCAGACTGATAGTTTGGAGCAGCAAATACTCTGGTCCTGAAGGCCAATTACGTACCAGGGCGGTAGAAGAGGGGTGCAGACCTTCTCTCCAGAGTGGAGGCTTCATCAGGATGTGGTGAGCCTGGTGTGTTGACAGTACGGGCGTCAGTGTGTGGACCTCTTTGCATGAGGGGAGAACATTCAGTATCCTGTTTTTCTCCCTTCACAACAAGGATGCTCCTCTGGGATTGGATGCCCTGGCTCATCGGTGGCTACGTGCCCTGCTGTATGGGTTTCCCCCAGTTGCACGATCTCCCCAACCATGGCCAGGGTGCACAAGGAGGGCCTGTCCTTGATCCTCATCGCCCCTTGCTGGAAGTCTAAACATTGGCTGGCAGAGATAGCTCCTGTGGCGGGAAGTATTTCGTCCTCACCCAGAGAGGCTGACTCTTTGGGCTTTGCCAGTGAGTGGTTCAATTTAAGTACTGTATGTCTCTTTCCAGGTGTTTTTGAAACCATCCAGAATGTTAGGGCCCCTTCAACAAGGTACCTTTATGACTGCAAATGGTCACTTATTGAGAAGTGGTGCACAGACCTGCAGGAGGTCCCCTTTCAGTGTGCCTGGCTGCGATATTGGCCTTCCTTCAGCATTTGTCTACTATCAAGGTGTATTAAGCAGCAATTTCTACTTGCCATGTTGGTTTTGAGGGGAACACCCCTTGGTCTACCGCTTCATGAGGGGGGCACGCCGTAGGCTCCTAGTTTCTAAGCCACTGGCTCCACTCTGGGACCTTCCTACTGTGCTGGATGCTCGAGTATGAAGTTTTTTTCTGGGCTCACAAGGGTGACTTTGCAACCTAATCCTTCCTTTATTCACAAGGTGTTAGGGTCATGCGCCCCTACTGACTTGGTGTCTTTCTGTCCTCCTCCTCCTCCTTTTTTAACGGGAGCACAAACGACTGCATCTGTTGTGCCCGGTACATGTGTTCTGCATTTATATCGACAGTACCAAGGCCTGTAGGAAAAGCGATCAGCTTTTGGTGTCTTGGGCAAACAGCCTTTTGGGATTACCAGCGTCTAAGTAGCTGCTTTCTCACTGGTTTGTGGAGGCTATTGTGTTAGCTGCTTCTAGGTGTTTGGTGCCACCTGCGGGTCTGCATGCTGATTCCACCAAGGGCATTTCGAGCTCCCGGGCCTTGTTCAGGGGGGTGTCCATTCAGGAGATTTGTACAGCCCCCAGTTCACCTGGGCTTCCCTCACACCTCCACCAAATTCTACAAACTTGATATTACAGCACCTATTTTAGCGCACTTGGTGCTTAGTGTGACTGAGTCTGGGTGAGGTCCTGCTCATGACAGTTGGCTCCTGTCACATCTGCCCAGCACTCCAGGAGTCAGAATGTCCCAATGTTAGACAGGAAATGAATACTACGAAAGAGAATGTTCTCTAAGTAGCATGAGTGAGTGTCTCACCAGACCACCCTTCTTGCTTTTTCATACAACACGTTAAACACAGTGCACTCGTTGATTGTTACACCATGCACGTGGTGAAGGTGTTTAGCTATTTTTGTAGTGCGCTCTCCTTTGCATATAATACATTTGTGATAGGTGTTGCACAGTGACGAGTCCAACTCAACATTTTTCTAACAAAAATAAGCCACGCTTTGGAGCGTCTACGGTCATGACAGTGTACAGCTCTAACCTAACACAAACTTGGGTCGTGTGCAACATTCCCTGAGGAATCAATTAGTGTTACCAAAAATTTTAATTTCTTAATGATTGCAATGGAATCAAAATTGATGGAACCAGGACTAATTCGGAACGGGGTCTCGATACGCATCCCTACCTGTGGATGGCAGCAATCTGCTTGTATTGCATGTAATCTGCTGGAAACCTACAAGAAGAAGAAGATGCCTTTCCAGCTGCAGCCAAGATGACTTCAAAGTCAGACGATATTAGCATCAAAAAAGCCCACTTCCACTTTTAAATCTTTTGTGTAGCAGCATTTTGGGTATCTGGTGGAAATGACAAATGGCGACAGTGACCGACATAACACGAACAATATTCAATCGCTGTAATAAAACACTGCCTTACACTGTGGCTAACACAAGCACAATGCAAAGACACCTACAGGACCTCCACAGGTCCCCAAAAAAAACCCCCAAAAAATGGAGTTGATAAATGGACAACTGGTTGGGAGGGATTTTATCCCTCCCAAACTCAGAGATTGGTTACCCAATCCCAGGAACCCCTTGGAACAGTTACCAAGGCAAAGTGGCAAAGTATGGGAGTCTGTTAGAGGATGTGAATGTGGCACTTCTAACTATCCCTACTGTAACAATCACAGAGAACAACAAGCTAATATACATAACAGTAACAGTAATCCTGGATATGCTTGGATATAAGTTAAATGCAAGTCATAAGGGGGACAGGACAGCTACAAATACCTCAGGATCCCACTGGCAAATGGGAATCATAAAGAGGTCACAAGAAAGTCAGCCACAGCCAAATACCTACACAGAGTAAGGCAAGTCCTGAAAAGTCAGTTAAATCGTCTGAGTAAGATCGATACCCCGCTGATATAATAACCTGGCCAAAGGAGGAGATAGAGGCCATAGGTATCAAGACAAGGAAGCTCCTCACCATGCATGAAAGGTTTCACCCCAAGTCGAGCACCCTGAGGCTGTACACTGAGTGGAAAGAGGGAGGCAGAGGATTAGTGAGCGATAGAGCCACTATTCACACTGAAAGATACATTTATATGCAGGAATACATCAACAAGATGGCCCTAAATGATGACCTGCTAAGTGAATACCAGTAGCAGAAACCCAGTTAGGAGGAAGAGGAAGAGGGACCATCCTGGAGGGACAAGCCCCTGAGGAAGTGGTAGATATCAAGAAAACATAGCAGGGGCTGGAGAAGGCTGGTCTAAAGGACAGCACAAAGGCCCTAATCACAGCAGCACAACAACAGGCCTTGAACACAAGAATGAGAGAGGAAGGGGCACACCAGACAGGACCCAAGGTTCCGACTGTGCAAAGATGCCCTTGAGACAATATAGCACATAACAGTGGGATGCAAGATGCAAGCAGGCACAGCATACTTGAAGCCCCTAACCAAGTGGCTGGCATAGTATACAGTAACATTTGTGGCACGTATGGGTTGGAAGTCCCTGGGTCAAAATGGGCAACACCTACGAAGGTGACTGAAAATAAGTGAGCTAAGATCCTGTGGGACTTCCAGACACAGACGAATAAGACAGTAGTGGCTAATCAAACAAACATTGTGGTGGTTGACAAACAAGAGAAGAGGGCAGTAGTGGTAAATGTAGGAATTCCAAGTAATAGCAACATCCAGGAGAAGGAACACGAGAAGTTCAAATTATACCAAGGGCTGAAAGAAGAGATGGAAAGAATGTGGGGAGTGAAGGCACCAGTAGCGAAAGGAGCACCAGGTGCTGTGATCCTAAAATCGGGAGAGTCACTCCAGCAGATTCCAGGAACAATATATCTGATCTCTGTCCAGAAAAAGGCAATCCTAGGAGCGGCAAAAATAGTGTGCAGAATCCTCAGGCTCCTAGGCCTCTCATAGAGGAGCTAATATTATTGGCTGATATTGGCTGATCACAGATATATTGGAAACAGCAAATATGGTATCAATATTGGCCAATCTACAAAAAATGGATTTAAATTTCCAGTGAAAATTAACGTTTCAGTGAACTTGTGTCATTTAAGACAATAAAAGTTCATTGTTATTCAATAAATTCTGCTTCCATAACATAATACTTACAAATGTTTGATAACCTCATTTGAAGCATTATTGCAAAAAGCTGTATGTATATATATATTAAAAAAAAAAATCCCCACTTGCCCTCTCTGTGGGCGGTCTTGTGTCTCCTTCAAGTGCCTGAGGATCCTGCGCAGAATCTTAGCTGTTCCTAGGATTGTGCTCTTCTGGGCTGTGGTCTCAGGTGTTATTCCTGGGATTTGTTTTAGCCACTCTCCCAGGTTGGGGGTTAAAGCCCCGAGTGCTCCTATCACCACTGGTACCACTGATGCCTTTACTCCCCACATCCTTTTCGGCTCCTCTTTCTGCCCTTGGTATTTCTCAAGCTTCTCGTGTTCCTTCTTCCTGATGTTGCTATCACTTGAGATCATGACATCTACCACTACCGCCTTCTTATCCTGCTTGTTGACCGCCACAATATCCGGTTGATTAGCCACCACTATCTTATCGGTCTGGATCTGGAAGTCCCACAGGATCTTCGCTCGGTCGTTCTCAATCACCTTAGGAGGTGTTGCCCACTTTGATCCTGGAACCTCCAGTCCATACTCAGCACAGATGTGCACAGGGTGCTGGACTTTATTCATGCCTGGTGAGGAGCTTCCTTGTCTTGATATCTGTGGCTTCTTTCTCGTACTTTCAGGTTATTATACCAGCAGGTTATCTGATGACAGGCAGGGCATATGTGTTGATGGCTCGGACCTTGTTCTGACCAGTCAGCTGACTTCTCAGGACCTGCCTTAATCTAAGTAGGTATTTGGCTGTGGCTGACTTCCTTGCGGCCTCTTTACGATTCCCGTTTGCCTGCGGGATCCCAAGGTATTTGTAGCTGTCCTGAACATAGGCTATGTTGCCTTCTTGTAGTTCAATCCCCCTCAGTTGTGATCATCTTGCCTCTCTTTGCCCCTGGTAGAGAACTTGAGCTATAAGGAGACACAAAAACGCCCACAGAGGGCGAGTGGTAAAATCAAAACTAATTTAGACCTTCTTAGCTTAAAACTATCAACTATCTCTTCAATACTTTTATGGTTCCTACTCTCAGTGAACAAAACAGAAGACAGCGGGAGAGTTGAGTGGAAGGTTCGCCAGCATCACTGTCTTCTGAAAAGGCAAACAAAGGCTGATGCTGTTAAAACCATTGCTTAAAATAGACCCACTCATATGAGAATCACGACAACTTTAAAATAGACAGAATCATTACTTTCCTTTTGGAGAACGGGTATGACAGAGCCAGGACAGAAGACGGCCCCAAGAGAAAATGAGCTTACACATCAATGTGGATCTCTCGTTTGTGGTTGTGGCAAATCAGACGTGTTCTTTTGTTTTTTAAGTCACAGCCTAGTTTTTCTCCCCATTTTTAAGATAATTGCAGATTGGTCTTGATGTGCATTTCTTAGCAGTTATTACAGTACCGTCACTGGAGATGTCCAACACACACACACACGCACACACAGTCAACACCCTCTGTATACTAGAAGTACCCACAAAGTAATTGCAAATTAATAAGATTTTTATATTTGATTCACATTAACTCCTTGAAGTTATTATTAATATAGGATAGGACAAATCATTCCTAAATTTCCATTCAGTCACAAAAATAGGGATTTAATGAACTCAACCCACAAAGTAATTGCAAATTAATAATCTAAATGAAATGGAAGACGACAAATAAGATTTTTATATTAGATTCACATTAACTCCTTGAAGTTATTAATTAGTATAGGATATAACAAATCATTCCTAAATTTCCATTCAGTCACAAAAATAGGGCTTTAATGAACTCAACCAGCTAACAGAAAAAGAAAGCAAATCTAATGTCTGCAGGGAAAGATAACATAGTTATGCGTAGTGATATAAAAATAATCCCATTATAGTTTCTGATTAGCTAAATAAACATAATATTTTGGATATGTACACAAAGAAAAACCACCATATTAAGCACTGTGCATTGTGTTTGTCGAACATGACCTGAATGCTCCTAGAAATCAAGAGTGAAGATATAACAATGCCAAAACTTTGTGGTGATCAAAACTGAACAGAAGTTCATAGAGAAAATCAATAATTACATCTAGGAATAGGGTTGTATATTCCAAGAACCATGTTCATCGTATGTAATTTATTGAGTTAATCCCATATAATTCTATTCTTTTCATCAAAGAGTCATCATGGCTGAAAAAAACCAAACAAATTGGCCAGGCTTGTATTGAATGAATCTTTCTTTGGGAAAAAAAAAATAGACAACATAAAGTATTGACAAACTATTAGACCGCTGGGTTTGGTCTTTCAGTGTGACCAACCTGTAAAAACATTAGCTCAACATTTTCATTCATCATGGAAATGGCAAAAAATATATATCATCATCGTCTGACCTTTGGTAGCAGCTAATGCTATGTTTATTTGTTTTAATCTTTTTTGACTCGTCATCTCAACCCTAAACATCCTGTCTGTGCCCACCTCCACTATATTCTAATAACAAATTGGTTTATGTTTCTTTGCAAATTGTGTAATAATGTAATTGTCAAGTGTCCTTTGTCTGTAAATGTCTCTTGTTGAGCAATATTTCGCATATTTTCCATCACACACACACACACACACACACACACACACACACACACACACACACACACCACAGAATGGAAATTACAGTTTTATTTAGAACAGGGGTGGGCGATTAATTTCTACAGGGGGCGATATGAAAAATCTGAACTGTGTTGGCGGGCCGAACCAACAATAACTTGAACTTGATTCTGCTCAGTATTAATGTTCTCCCATTGTAAAAAGCAGTAAATTATATATTATGATTAACTGCTACAGGTAATGATAAGTATAAGGATATTCCGTAAATATGTATGTAAATGTATGAATTTGGGTGAAGGTCAGGAGGGAAAATAATCTTATGAAAGTAATAAACAGTTTAAAACAAAAATAATCATTGTGTCACTTTCATCGTATTTTTAACTTGTTAATCTTCACAAATACTAAAAAAGTGTTTTGCAGTATGTAAAAGATAACCAACTGATCAACTTCATACAAAAAGCAATAAGTTCTTCTGACGTTTCCAGGTCATTTTACTTGTTCAGTGAGAAAAATCCACTCTGTCTCGGGCTTGAACAAGTGCATTGAAATCTGGCTGAATGTCTGAGGTGGCTATGCGAAAGACAGATGAGAGGTGATCATCAGTGACAGAGGATCTGTATCTGGATTTGTTGAACTCTATCACTGAGAATGTCTGTTCACATACGTAGGTAGATCCAAAGAGGACTAAAATCCTCTGAGCATGCCTCTTCATTTGTGGAAAGTTGTCATCTTTGAGTGAAGTATAGAACTTAAACAGTGGGACTGACCTTTAAGTGCTCTGCCAGAAGTGTGTCAGACGGCAGGTCAAATATGCATTTACCTCCGTGAAGAAATCATTCCCTATTGTCCCTTTCATTGACTGCATGGCTTCCAGCTCCTCCGTGATTCCACGTAATAAGATGATTGGGCTGGGCAGTGTCACGTGCATCGCAGCTGTCATTCAGAGCCCGGAAAAAGTGGTCAAAGTTAACCGCTCTGTTCTTCAGCTGAAGCTCCAGATTTCCCGCGATGCCCTTGTTACAGTGCGTTGGGAGAGGAGAACGTTCTCAAATGCTCCCTTTTTCTCTGGGCATATTAGCGCAGCAAAGCCACCAAACACTCCCTAATAAACCCTCAGTTGTTTACTTTTTCTGGAGATTTTGTGAGATAGTACATAACTTGTCTTGACAGCTGCATCTCTGGGTGTGCAAAGTTTTGTAGAAAGTCCTTGTTGGGTTTGCAGCTTGCCTAGCAAAGCCTCCGACTCCTTTGCGCGATCTTCATCAGACAAGTTCTCGTTATGTCTTGTTATGTCTTCTTTTTTAACGTGAGTAAACTTTTTTAGGATGCCAGGAGTAGCTGGCCAGCATCACCTATCGCTGTTTGGACATAACAATAAAAACGTCAGGCTTTTCGAAATAAAAGCAACACAGTTGTGTGCACAGCATAAATACTTTTTCATTTATGTTTATGACTGACATAAACATACTGACACACAAGGCCGGACAGGAACACACAAAGGACCGGATGTGGCCCAGGTCTGATTTAGAACAATGAGAATCATGCTAGTCAAATCAATTTTGCTTTATCCTCATTTAAAAATGTCTAGTATTCTAGGATCACAGGTAAATATGAAGTTTATGCTGCCTGAGGCGCACATACATCATTGAAATTACATGGAGATCACATACACAGTAGGGAGATTCCCTCAATTTGCCGGTGTGCATTGCAGTCAAAGCGCCACCATCTGTCTAACATGATGTACATACTGTTGCATATTAACGAGAGGGACGCCGACATGCTGTTAGTTTACTTTACTGAGCCATGCCATAGCATTGAACAATGCGCATGCGCGCTACACCTTGAACTTGCCTGTGTACACATAGATCCACAAAACATAGATCCAGACCATTTGTTGTCGGATGTCCTGGAGCACTTGTTGTGTGCAGAATCCCCTTCTGCTTGACAAAGGTCTGGAATTCCTCGGAAGTGAAAGTGGTGGCATTGTCTGTTACAATTTGCTCAGGCAATCCATAGGCGGCAAACAGTCTCCTTAGCCTTGTAACAGTAGCCTGCGAAGTTATCTGTGACATACGAAACACCTCTAACCACTTCGTGTATGAGTCAACCACGATCATGAACATGTTGTTCAGGAAAGGTCCAGCAAAGTCTAAGTGCAGTCTTTTCCAAGACTCACCAGGAAACTCCCATGGGTGTAGTGGAACATGCTGAGGCCTTTTTTGCTCTAACTGACATGTTTCATATTCCTTGCACATTTGCTCCATTAGGCCACCAAACAAATTTGCGAGCCAGAGCTTTTGTTTTAACTATACCTCAGTGACCTAAGTGAATTTCCTTTAACACAGCTTTTCTCATTTTTGAGGATACGATGACTCTCGTCCCCCAGAGGACACAGCCTTGCTCTGTGGATAAGTCATTTCTCTTTGTGAAGAACGCTTTCAAATTTTCCTCTACCTGGTTTGGCCAGCCTTCCATGACATACTTGTAGACTCAGGCTAGCTCACTGCCAGTGCGTGTCATCTGGGCAACTTGTGTGGTGTTGAGCGGTGCCTCTTGTAGATGCTCTGCAAGCAAAGAATGGATAGTAGCCGATGCTACTGTAGTTCCTGTGTCGCTGGTCTCAGGTAAAGGGCAACGGGAGAGTCCATCAGCGTTGCTGTGCTCTTCTGACTTGCGATAAACAATGTTGTAGTCATAAGCTGACAATATAATTGCCCACTAAGCAGTCTGTACAGTGGTGCCAAGACTGTGCTCTGCTGTGGCGAGAATCTCCCATAATAATTTATAAATTCCAAGAAGGCCTGGAGCTCCTTAACATTAATAATAGCAGGAGCCTCCTGTATTGCTCTCACCTTATCCTCTGAAGGATGAATGCCGTGCTCATCCAGTATGTGGCCCAGGTACTCTAGTTGAGTTTTGCCAAACTCACACTTTGAGCGTTTCACTTGTAGTCCATTGTCCTGCAAGCATTGCAGGACCCTTTGAAGGTTGTGGAGGTGGTCTTCCTCCGAGCGTCCCATAATGAGAAGGTCATCAAGGAAAACTACCACTGGCAAGTCTTTCATCATGTTTCCCATAATCCGCTGGAAAATGGAGGGGGCGGAGCTGATCCCAACAGGAAGTCTGTTATACACAAACAGTCCCCTGTGGGTGTTGATGGTAGTGTATTTCTTGGAGTCGTCGTCTAATAAAACTTGCTGATAAGCTGCTGCTAGGTCAATCTTGGAGAAAATCTTACCTCCACTAAGGGTTGCTAAAAGCTCCTCCAAACAAGGTAAGAGGTAGCTATCTGTTTCAAGTGCCTGGTTAACTGATATACCTTAGAGTCACCACACAGGTGAAGTGCCTGATCTTTCTTCTCCACTGGAACTATAGGTGCTGCCCATTCACTATGCTTAACTGGGGATATAATGTTAGCTTCCTCCAGCCTGCTGAGCTCTTTCTCTACTCTCTCTTTCATGGTAAATGGGAGGGGCCTGTGTTTGCAAAATTTGGGAGGCACATCAAGTTTGACTACAATAGAGGCTTTAATGTCCTTGAGTGTCCCTAACTCCTCATTAAAAACCTCTGAGTATTTCCTGAGCATCTCACCAACTGAGCTACTGTACATTGTATTTCACCCAGATACTTGATCTCTGCCCAGTTTAGTCTGAGTTGCCTTAAGCCAGTCTCTACCACATAATGTGGCTCCACGTCCCTTGACAACTTGAGGTGGCAAAACCGCTGTCTGACCCTGATAGCCTACCATGGCTCTAGTCTGACCCAAAACCGGGATGTGACCTCCATTGTAAGCTCTGAGCTTAACCTTAGCTCTCTGCAGTGGCATGTGTGAAAACTGCCTTCTGTATGTTCTCTCTGAAATAATGCTCCTCCTAGCACCGGTATCAATTTCCATCTCTAAATCTACATCATTAACTAAGAATGTTGCTTTGTACAGTTCAGTATCCTCACAAACATTTCAAGATCTGAATCTTCTTCGGCTGTCACATATTTTGTATTTTTCTTTTGTTCATTGCCTCTTTTGTACACACTGACCTTGCCTTTGCACGACATGCCTTTTTAACGTGTCCTATCTTTCCACAATTATGGCACGTAGTCTCTTTGAAATGGCACTCTTTTGCAGTGTGATTTTTCCCTTTGCACCTGTAGCAGATCCTGGCTCCCTGCAGATTTACCTTGTGGACACTCGCAGCTCCGACGGTTCGTTCTCCATCCCTCTCAACTGACGTGCGTCTCTGTCGGCCGTCTCCATGTTGAGGACGATCTCAATCTCAAACGCCTTAGCAAAAGTGAGATCATTTTCGGAGAGTAGTCTCCTCTGGCAGACTTCATTTCTGATTCCACTGACGAACCGATCTCGTAGTGATGCATCCAGGTTCGCACCGAACTCACAGTTGGCACAATTGACTGCGCAACCGGCTGATTAGCTTTTTAATTACACCGGTTAAAGCGGAATCTTTTTGCTACCAACAGCGGCTTTGGCTCATAATGTTCCTTTAAAACAGTCACTAACTCGACAAACGTCTTGTCTTTTGGTTTGTTGGGCTGCACCAAATTTCTCAAAAGTCCGTATGTAGTTGTGCCCATTACACTTAACAGCATAGCAACTTTCTTTCCGTCGGCTATGTCGTTAGCTTCGAAAAATTGTTCAAGCCGTTCAATATACGCCGACCACGGTTCGTTTTCAGGCTTAAACTCGTCGATTCTTCCAAACAGGGCCATTGTACTCACTAGTACCGACACCATGTGTCTCTCCTTCTCCGCGAAGAAAACTTATTTTAATCCTCGTCGCCAATGTTGCGTATTAACGAGAGGGACGCCGACATGCTGTTAGTTTACTTTACTGAGCCATGCCTTAGCATTGAACAATGCGCATGCGCGCTACACCTTGAACTTGCCTGTGTCCACACAGATCCACAAAACATAGATCCTAAAGCTTAAATAAACATAGTTAGTGTTCATCAAATATGTGGTAAATCAATACACCACACATACTACAAAGACTTAAAGACAAGGAGCACCAAAAGGTCTCACCTCTTTAAAGCTTACAAGCTGATGAATCCCTTTATCTGATATCTGTGGTGACCACAAATGAGGCCTTCTTAAACAATTTCTGGGCAAATTTCAACTAAATCCAGTCTACTTTGCAGTTCTAAACCCAGTAAGAGTTAGCATTTTGCCAGTGAATACACAAAGTTTTGAGTTAATTATGACAAGTAAGAGTTAACCAAAGTGTCTTCATATCAAAACTATTAATACCGTAATCTACCCACAAAAGTGCCCATTTCAACCTAACCCCAGAGTACAGTCACAAGAATATGTTTGAGTAGCTCTGAGGACACACACAAACGGAGTTTCAGTGCTGCTGGCCAGTGGGCGCTTTCCACTGAAAGACCCTTTGTTTCGCTTGAGATGAAACTAAAATGGAGCTTCAGCATGACTGTATGGGCACGAGGTGGGGGGGGGTTGTTTTTTTTTTTTTTTCCCTGTAACAGCACAAAAGGCTACAATGTTAATATTGATCAGAAGTTTCCAATGGCTGTGAATGAACACATGCCTTTGGGTGATAACGAGATGTAGGAGGAGGAGACGAACAAGGGAGAACACTTTCATGTGATTTTATAGGACAGGTTTCCGTTCATTTCAAGTGAGATCATAAGAATCCTGGGCTATAGTGTTAGGGGTGTTTCCTAACCTACCCCCTTGTTTTCACAAAGATGGTGGCCAAATAAGTTACATCATTTGACCTGCTGCTTTAACTTTAGGTTTCACTTTTCATTGCAAAGTTAATTTACTTATGAGGCAACGCTTTGCCGCCACATTAAAGCGCACTCATACTACGCCAACGGTACCATGCCCACACATAAGACCAAAGACATAATGCGCAAGACCCCCAAAGTCCAGTTCGTTTGACAAATGTGAGCACTCCATACTGTGCTCAAGTACTGTACACTTCCTTGGCCCTGGCACAATTGGAAAAGGTGTGTGTTGGTGTAGTTGCCCATGCATGAGCACAAGCACTGTTACTCAATAATCAATGCGACTGGTCCTCTCAACCACTGCCACCTTGCATAGTCAAAAAATCTGGGAATGTGAAAATCTAGATGAAAATCCAGAGGCAGGTTATACCAAATTCAGACTACATGACTTTAAAACATTTAAATTTGCCTGTAGAATCAACTGATATTCATTTGTCATTTCCTAAGAAATTTTGTGTGCTTTTGTGTACAAAAGTAGCTTGGAGACCAGTCAAGTCAGGTGCTTTCTTGGTGAAGGATCATGTAGTGCTGTGACCCCCTGTCAGCAGCTGGCCATGGGGTTTTAACTGAAAACGAATGCAAGACTCCAAACTGCAAATATCACGTTGAGAGAACATGGCTACAACTTTACTGGATTTGTCGCTTATTTGGGGTACGCTCAAATTTGCAGATTTATTGATTATGCAGTGCAGGGATTGATTTTTGCAGAGACGATGGAGGCATTCAAATATATTGTTGTGTCCGCATTGCATATGTGTGCTAGCGCCCCTGCATTAGCAACCGTAGCTAGACAGAGTACACCTCTTCCCACCATACCAGGGCCAAGGAAGCATGCCATGCTTAAGTATGGAGGCTTCACGCTAGTCAAACAATCAAGATTTTATGTCAATCATGCTTGGGCACGGTACGGATTGCCTAGTGTGAGTGCACCCTAATAAAGCCTCCAAAGTTCTGAAATCCGATTGTTCTGATAGATGAAACCAAGATAAATTTGTATCAGAATGATGGGAAGAGAAAAGTCTGGAGAAAAAAATGAACCCATCATGATCCGGAAGAGCTCATGATCCAAAGCATACCACATCATGTGTAAACATGACAGAAGCAGTGTCACGGACATGTATCGCTGCCAATGGAACGGGCTTGGTGGTGTTTATTGATGATGCGACTGCTGTCAGAAGTAGCAGCATGAATTCTGAGGTGTAAAGGGCTACACATTCAGCCAAATGCTACAAAACTGATTGGGCAGCACTTCATAGTGCAGATGGAGAATGATCCTAAACCTTCTGTGAAAGCAACTAAAGACTTTTTGAAGGCAAAGAAATGGGATGGTCGAGTCAGTCACCTAATCTCTACCTAACAGAGCACCTTTTCAGTTACTGAAGACAATACAGAAGGCAGAAAGACCCACAAACAAGCAGCAACTGAAGGTGGCCGCAGTGAAGGCCTGGCATCTTCTAGCATCTTCAGGGAGGAAACTCAGAATTTGGTAATGTCTATATATTTTATAAATATATAGACATTACCAAATTTTGATAGACATTATAAATATATTTTCTATTGCAGATTGACATGTTAGCATTCCAGTATATACAAGACTATATTAAGGGACCGGCGATGCCATCACAAGAGGTTTGACAAATTTGTGGCTTGAAAACAGTCTCAGTACTTTTTCAGAAAATCAGGGAGTGAATCGCGAGTGACTTGGTGATAAATTGAAACAGTTACATCAAGGTCTTGAAAAGGAGGCATTGTAAAATGAAGCATCAGAAGCAGATAGGTGTGCCATAAGTAATAATATGGGTGATGACAGGGGCCCAAAGGCGTATCTCTCAAACACTTCCAGCCCTCACCTATGGTCTTAGCTAATGACCTAACCAATGAGATCAAAGACACAAATTCAGCCTAAAGGTCAGCACACACCAACCCAAGGTCAAGGACTAGCCACGACGGAGAGAACCCCTGTTGTATTGCCACATGTTGGGCAAAAAAGTTGCTTAGAACGCACCACCCCAACGTCAGGAGACTGCAAACTAGTAAATACATTCAACACATTTCACACCTGTGTGCGAGTCTGTATATGTCACGGAAACTACAAGACTAGAAGAAGTGGAGATCAAAACTGTAATCCACACAGTTTGTATGTATTACTCGCACTTGTTCGCTCGATGTGGTTGATTAGAGGATGAAAATGGCACTGGTCTTTTCAGCCCTTGGCCTGTTAGTTGTGGAAGAAGAATGGAAGAGGCACAGCAAAAAAATTAAAGTGAAACCGGACTAAATGATTGAAATTATTGACTGTGCAATGACAGGGTTTGGGTTTTTGTCACTTCAATTGTCAATAAGAGTAATCTCTCTTACTACCTGACTGACAGCTGAAAAAGACATAAACAAGGAAATACAATTCTGAAGATACATCACACACCAAAAAGACAAAGGCGATCAACGTCCCAGATGTTCCCGATGGCTGATCGCTGGGTTGGTATGTACAGGCCCTTATGATCACCAGGGCTCTGGATCCTAAAAGAAATATCAGGTAGAAACAACACCCCTTTGCAATTAAAAGTACCCAGTTTAGATCGTTTTGGAATCTGATTAGGATAAAGACAGACATTCTGCAGATGCAAAGATGATGCAGAGAAGAGGGAAGAAAAAACCAAGAGGAAGAGAAAGACAAACACAGATCTTGGGGTTTCATCGAAGAAGTGGAAAAAAATGAAGATAAAGATTGAGGAGAGGAAGGGTGAGCTAGAGGGAAAATGTTATTTTTAGGCATGAAGGCTACAGTGTCTCCCACTGTAGTGTGTGTGTGTGTTGAATACACACACACACACACACGCACACACACACACACATACATACAAATGTAAACACAACACGTGGTGTGCCATTAGATCATCACTGTCTTGCCACATGACAAACACAAAACCCACAGGCCGCAGAACATACTGACGCACTCATGATGCACACACAAACACACACATCAGGGTAATCTGTCTGTAGAGAGAGAGGGAGAGGATCAAATGAAACATACTGTGTGTTTGTATGTGGCTACAATACATGTGTGTGTGAGGTTAGCTTGAGGTCACACCAAAGGCAATAAACTTCATCCATCTTTCAATTACAAAACAGAGATGCTGTTCAGGATAGATGATCAACTTATAAGTTCGCACCAGCAAAGGAAGTGGAGCTCTCAGCAGCAGGTAGACTGTAATTTGAGTGTTAAAGTGTGCACGTGTGAATGGCAAGTAAATACACACAGAGCCCAAAGTGAAGTCTTCAAATGCGTCTTTACTCCATCCAACAGTGAAAAGCCCAAAGAGTCTTCATTTACGGACAGAAATTACAAAGAAACGCAGCAAAACCTGATATTTAAAAAGCTGGAACCAATGAATTTTTGTAATAACTTTATTAGCATTTAATAATAATAGTTGTTAATTGTCGTTCAAATGACAAATTGAATAATTGATAAATCTTTGCAGCTCTAATCTAAAGGATGAAACTAGATAAACTTTAAATGGATCAGACTTTCGGTTTAGCCCCAGTTTTGTTTTTATAGCTGCACTAATTAATGTTTTCATAGAGGAAGTGAAAGGGGTTAAACAGTAAATCATATACAAAGTTGTACATTCCAAGGAAGTACTTAAGGATATCATTTTTTTGGCCCTCAAAAAAAAAAAAAAGACATTAAAAATGATTTTAGAAAAATATTACCCACCTGTTTTTAAAGTCCACCTAAAATGGACGGAGTATCTAACTGCCTTGCCATGACGCACGAGACTAATGAAATGGGACAGAACCAATCATAAGATAGAAGGCGTGACAAAATGTTGGGATGAATCTAAATAGCTAGGTAAGTAAAGCAGTGGTCAGAGCTCCGCTAAGTTCTGTTGAACCCCACTAAATATTGAAGATTGATTGACAGCTGGATGCCATGACATTTTTGGTTGAAATTGGCTAGTTCACGGTAATGCAATTTCACGTGACATGTGGTTTTACCAGAAGAAAACAATACCCGAATTTAATATATAAATACAAAGAAATTTTTTGTCACTTTTTTTCATTTGTTGTTCAATAGGCGAAAGTATGATACAGGATGTGAAAAAAAACATTTCAGGTAGACTTTAAGTGCCCTATTGCGTACTATCAACACCTTCCTTATACTCTGCTCTCTCTGTTACACAAGATTTGTCTGTCGCCTTACATCCACAACAAACTAACGAGGGGAAATGAGAAGCTTCCAGTCTGTCACACACACATGCACAGCTGGATGCATACAGTGTACAAGAAAAGCGTCTTTTCCTGTCTGGTGCTTTGGTTTGTGAATCCAAACACACAGCTAGAGATGGAACACATCAGGGGAGAGAGATTGGAAGGTGACACACTAACACAAGCTGTGTTACAGTTTTGATTGTATTATGCAAACTGCTGAATATAAAAGCTGAAAGAACCTCTAAGCTTACTCAACTGTAATATAGTGAATTTTTGCTTCAAGGATTCAAACAAATATATGTTATATATTTATGATCAGTGGCTTCCCTTTGTATGACTTGGAAAAAAATGATTATTTCCAGCCAAATATTGGAAAATAAATTCAATACATTAGGGTTGAAAAGGTGACGATATAAAAGTATTTTTTTTCTTCCTTTTAAAATAGTGTAAACCAGGAGATAGGTGCTGCCATTTGGGTTCGTCACTAATATTAAGTTGCCAGCTGTAGCATTAAAATCTACCCAGTCATGTCAAAGCAACAGCAGCTGCAGCTGCCCACAACCTACAACACCAAAACAAAAACAGCCACAGAGAGATTTATTACACAATGGAACAACAGAACTCCCCTTCCTCTATTATTACCTGTCCTCCTCCTCCTCGTCTTCTTCTGTCTGTTCTATGGCTTTATATGATACATCCTCTTTCTCACGCCCGAATGAGGCCTTTAGGAACAGGTGACTGTTGTTTTATATGCGTGCATGTGTGTGTGCTGCTCAAGCCATCCAACAGAGGTGTGGGCTCTTGCCTTTCTTTGTGCCAGGCCAGGTGGGACATCCCAGCCTCTGACAAACATGCAATATTGCTCTGAATTCATAACATTAGAAATTTGCCGATGCCTTCAGGTGCTGCGATACACAAATCTTGATCTTGCCGGAGATCTAAGTTTTGTAAGTTTTTTTTTCTCCATTGAACAAAACATTTTTATGTCTTGTTGGATATTAATAATATTTTTCTATAATTATGATATACTGTATATATGATTTTACAATATTTTTGACCACATATACTGATATCAATTCTTCCAAAATATTATAGGGATGGCTATTAGTACAACCAAAATATTAAAAGAATAAGATTTCTGATAAATAATCATTATATACATTCTCATATCACAATAACAGTATATAGTAGCCCAACCTTATATGATCCTGAAATTTTCATAGAGATACCTAATACTTATGTAATATCAAGGACATGAATGCTGCCATCTTGCACTGGTAATGTCATTTGGAGCAAGAGTTTACACATTACCAATTGCGAAGCAGAGTCTAGGTATTGGATTCCCTGCAATAAACCCACCCACCCAATCATAAGCAGAGTCTGTCAATCACGAAGTTTCTCCCCTTTTAATTGGTATGAAATAACTAATTGAAACCACACTAATCAGAAAAAATAAACACTTTAACATTCATCAGCATGATGAACGCTACCTAAAATAACAGAACCATCTTTGGAATAAATCTTTTTTTTTTTTTTTTCTTGTAGTTTGAGTTTTTATTTTGCCTACCTGAAATAACTCAAATAACTCAGACTACCACTTGGGGGCAATCAAGATGTTTTGGCTTTACCTGAATAAAATGCCCTAAACTTTTTTTTATTAATCAGAACACCTGATTAAAAGTTAACAGTGTTTAACCACTTCATGGTAACTTTAGGCACTGTTTTTTTCCCATATACACCACTCTTTATCTAGTTTCTATCTTCAATCCCATGTGCTCAAGTGTTTCTTTCACCTGACTCTCACATCTTCATGCTCAATTTGTCTTTTCATAAAGTCAAAGATTCCACAGTTCTCTCCAGCTCAATTGTTGCTCATGTAGGAGTGTAGCATTAATCTGATTAATGTCCTGTATTTATACGTATAGCACTTTTCTAGTCATTTTGACCACTCAAAGCACTTTTACACTACAGGTTTTGCATTCATCCATTCACACACCCATTCATACACTGGTGGCAGTGACTACCTCGCAGGGTGTCACCTGCTCATCAGGGGCGTTAACCATTCACACCCTCATACACTGATGGTGCAGTATCAGGAGCAATCTGGGGTTCAGTGTCTCGCTCAAGGACACTTCAACATTTTAACTGTAGGGCCTGGGATTGAACCAGGAACCAGGAACCTTCCAATCACTGGATGACCACTTTACCAGCCTAGCAATTAGACCGTTAAACGCATTACACCAGATCACTGGTTTGTGTACAATTGTACCAACTAAAACTAACCTCTAACTGATCCAACCTTTCGGATAATGATGAGTGAGATGCTTATTGGTGCTAATACGGGGAAGAGCCCCAGACATACAAAGCTTAAGAAAAGTATTAGGAACTATTGTCCATTACAGGTACACTTCTGAATTAAGTAGAAATGGCTATGCTAGTAAGCATAAAGGCCTAACTATGATTGTCTCTCTGGGCTACGCGAGTAGTCCATTTCTCGTGACTGCTTCCTGCAAACTTGTTTGCAGATAAGGTGTGCCAGTGAGGCAATGATTAACCCGCTGGGAAGAGAGAGGGATAATTAGAGATTCTATTCGAGATTAAAGGAAACTCACTTTTATCTAGAGACTGTAATTTGAAGTTAAAGGAGGCAGCAGGGTATGAGAAAGGGTGATCAGAGCAAGGTGACAGTTTGTTTTTTAAGCCTACAGCTCGCAGGATAAAATCTAATAAGCACGGCGCAACACCCCACAAAAACAAAACAGTGTGAAATAATCGAGTTCAGCTGCAGGCATAATAATAACTTCACAGTTACGATTATGTGAGATCATACAAAAGTTGGTTTAGACTAATCAGGTGGTGAGTTTTGTGTAGGATGAGATGTACTGAACAGCAGAATGTAAACTACAGCTGACTGTTCTTGGCACAGCTGACAACCGACTGTTCTTGGCACAATTATTGTACTGCTTACTTGTGTGTTTATGTGGTTGTGTGCACATACTGTACTGTATAATCCATCATTCTTACAGCTACAAAAAATATGAATTTGATGTCTTAGAATCTCTTTTAGCTAAAGCATGACTTGAGAAACAGCAGCTTTTCAAATCATAATGTGTTAAAAATCACATCAGATTAAAATGTTCACTGAAGAGTCACATGATTTTTAAACAATTACCATTTGTTGAGTCTGTGATTTCACAGGAAGATGGCAAAGACTGAAAGGTAGTTGGAATCTCCCTCTTAAACTTCTAGGCACATCTAATCACTTTTTAAGCTCATCTCCTCTGAAGCAAAGGCTAGGTGAAGAAGCTTAAGTGCACATGCATCAACAGTAATATTCGGGGATGTCAGTCACATATCATGGCTTTTTAATGTGAGTTCTTGAGACACATAAAGCATTGTTTTTTCAAAACCAGAGAGCTGTCATCACTGGTTGAGGCTTAATAGACATTTTTTTTTTCCAAGCAGCCACTTCAGCAAAAAAATTGGCAGGTCAACACAGGTGTTACCAGTGATACTAATCAAGGTTCCAAGCGCTGCTTTTGTGCTTGTAGGCTTATTAGTTACTGATCTGAAGTGCTAAATGGAATACAACCTTAATAAATTTTTCAAATCACAGCTGTGTTCACTTGCGATTTCATGTCAATATGGCTGCTGTGAAAATGGTAAATTTTTTGACTTTTGGCTGTTTTGAAAAAGATTCCTTCACAACAGGCTAAATGTATTTAATCAGATTTTCTCATGGCGAAATAGTTGGAAAATTATGTTTGATATGGACAAATTTCAATTTGAGTGGATTTATTTTGTAATGGAAAACTTAGCATTTAAATCACAATAGTAGTACAGAAAAATTGTAGATTCATGTTACAGTCACTTGTTAGTGAGAGTTAACATTTTTTAATACAAGGTCTTTTTCTTTTTTTTTTCAAGTAATCAGTTTAAAATTTTGGATTAAGTCAAGTTAAAGTGAGGGTTTAATTTGTTTTAAGAGGCCAAAAGTTGAATAATCCAATCATGATGCCCATGTTGTAAGCAACACAAGATTGAAAACATATTCATCAAATGATAAAATTTTAATTCATTTCATTAGCAAAGAGCAAACGTTCTTCAATACCATAGACATTTTAAGACAGGAAAGGGAGAACAGTCAACATAACTGTGTTTAGATCCTCACCGTGGAGAGATGATGAATATTTTAACATCTCCACTGTCAAATGACACTGCTGATCACATGAGGGAAAGTGGCTTCATTAATGAACTGTAGGCCTACTTATTCATTTTATATGTCACCTGTGTGTGTGCGTGTGTGTAATCCCTGTCTGCTGCTGCTCTAACTATGCCAATAGCACTTATCTCCAGATGGCCAATGCCAATCCAAATCACCCAACTTAACCCTTCATACACACAGAGCATGATGGGATGGTGATACATGGGGTGCAATTGAGGAAGGCTGGATGCCTAAACACACAGGAATAATCAAAGTGTGTGTGTTTGTGTGTGTCTGAAAGGGAGAGCAAGAGAATGACTATGAATTCATTCACTCCACATTCTTTGCATTGCTTACATATGTTTCCTCATTTGTGTGTGTGTGTGTGTGATCATGTTGCTATAAACATGTGAATAGTTGTGTGCTCTTCCTGCACTTAGCCCCCACTAACTGTATTCTTTCTGATGTCCTACAATTAGCCAGACCCCAAAGCCCAATAATTACGACTTCACCGACATGATCCGCACCCTGTGGCAGTGCAGGGACAGGAAAACATTTCCCATCAGTGTAGGGGCCACCAAAAGTCTGCCTCTCTATCTAATTTTAATATTTTCCGTGCCTCGTCAGATGAAATACATGATACACAAACAGTTCTTACAGAGCTTACTGGGCTAAAAAGGGTATAATATAAATATAAATATACAATGAAATAATAATCACAAGCAAATACATACATACAAACACACACTTTAACATGCAGAATGACACAAACACACTGAAAGTGACAAAAGCATGCACACACAGGGATGTAGGAATACACACAGATACACACAATAATGTATACACACCTCTCTGATCAATAAAACATTGCACAAGTTAGATTTATATAAATTGGAGAGAGAAAACGAGGGATAGCAAGCTGCTGGCCTGGTTGTCAATGGCAACAGTGTTTTGAAAGCTGATCATCAGTAAGTGCAGTTAGTGTAGGTCACAAAGCATGATGGGATATCAACATTTTTTGCATTACAGATGACAATTGCTTTATTTCATCCTGTGTTCAAATGTGTCATAAAACAGTTTAATTCCATATATTAACAGAGTTATGTTTAGCTAAGACACCATGCTAACACTCTGTCAGTGTGGTGATGTGGTGATCAGGGCTGTAAAAGCTCTGGTTTATCCACATAACCAAATTTAGAACATCAGAACATTTTAACTGACAGGAAGCTGTTTGCCTCATCATACTGTAATCTCATAATCTGCATTTCACAGATTTTTATAGTATGTATGATCTCTCTGTTCCCTTGTCCTTCAGTTTTTACACAAGGGGCAGTCAAATGCATCACAAAGCAACTTATTTTTAACTAAGTATTTCATGACCAGTAAACTGATCTTGATTTGTAGAATTGGTGGAATTCCCCCTTAAATGGCACTTATAGAATTTGTTGAATGTAAGCTTCAATCTACATAACAATCTCTTCTCTACAAAAGTGGTACTCTTCTGATATCAGAAATTCTGGCACTGTTTCACTTCTCTTATCTTTTTCTCAGACAAAATGTTCCAAATTGATTGCTAACACTCACTATAGTCTGGTCACATGACACTTTGATTTCTCAGACTGAAACCATTAACATGTCTGAAAAAGTGAACTCTGCCACAAAGCAACCCATTCCACTGCATGTGTCAGAGTGTTTGCACGTATTCACGATATACTGTCTCGTGTTCCTGCTGTATGCGAGATAATGTAAAGACAGATCAATAAAAAAGCTGCTATAAGGCCCATAGACATCAGAAGGGGGCTGGTCAGGGTAATTACTTTGTCCTTTGGGGGTGTATCACTCTTACAGCCAGAAACCTCGATCTCAATGTGGGTCAATACACACACACACACACACACACACACAAATGAGCATCCAGTTGTTCTAGATGTAGGATGGTGGAAGTAAATCCAGGTCAGATAAGAAGTGGAAAAGAATCTCTTGCATCATGGACGCTTCATTTTATAAGTGGATACGTGATCAATATATCCAGTTATTATCAGCTGTTGATTCACAGTTATATATCAATATGGCATATATTGATATTTGTATATCATAGTTGACACTTGAACTCTACACACTAAAAAGAATTTATTTTTAACCTTTCAAATTGTAGTATGAAATGCTTTCAGACACCGGTTTATCGTATGGCCATTTATTTAATATCTCACCTTTTCCAGGTTAACAAAGATGGCGACTACTGGATTTGCCAAATATACACGATTTTTTTGTAAAAAAAAAAAAAATAGTAACTCTACGACTACATATGTGAAAGGAAACACATTTTCGTAAAACAAATGCAAACAAGTAGCCCACAGTCTGGTGTGGACATAGTGAAACACACGCTTTAATATTTTGAACTGTGTTGTTTAGAGTTTGGTTTTTTTACAGTAGACTTAACTTACTGTATGGTATTTCAGAGCATTTGTTCATTAATATTGTTTATTGCTCGTCCACACCATTGAAACCTAAATTATAGTTCTCTAAACTATAACTATAGCTATAGCTTATAATTCTCTCTCCATTTCCCCATTGCAAGCATGTAACGACATTTGTATTGGCATTTAGAATATAATCTTCCAGTATGCCTGTGATTTCTATAATATCCCTCTGAATGTACAGTGGGTTTTCATGTCGCTGGGGGTAGCCTGGCTGCCAATACGTTCGTTGTGTAAACAAACCTGAATATTTACACCATCAGGAGCGAGACAATATATTTATACTTCAAATACGTGGAAAGAACAAACGTAGGAGACATAACTGTAATTTTTTAAACTGCCAGTTGCTGTAAAATATATAATACAAGTGGGGTCTGGTTGAAAGATTCTTCAGCTGTCTTATCCTCTGTCATTTCTACACACCTCTGTACAGTCTTCGTCTTTAACAGCCGGACTAAAGGTAATGTCACGGGGTCCATTATCGGACAGACAAAAACAACATTTGAAGCGACTTACCTGAAAATTGTGAATTCCGCCGATTCAAGCGGACTCTCCGGAGCAGCCAGGCCCGGATAACCCTCCTCTATGAAAAGGCGTAAAACACAGCTTCGTTTGTGCTTGTTTTCGCTTACAAACGTCCTGACACAAAAGAAATATCCTCTGGAACACACCGGTAGCCCTGTGGGGTGTTGGGACCAGAGGCTGGACACGGACCGCCGAATTATCGTTATTGTGGCGCTGAAAAG
>KV751356.1:4984154-5002884 GCA_001698575.1 Mola mola | reverse complement strand
AGCAAAATTCAAGGCTTTCAAAATAAAGGCACCAATGACGATCATATTTGAACAATCGACTGTGTTTAAAAACGAAGACAAGTGAAATAGAAGAATAACAGTTTAATTACGCTATGTATACATAGCGTATTGCGTTCGTTATAAACACGCTTGCTTGCATACACATATTCCCATGAGTGTGTTTTAGCAAAATAAATATGTTAGCATAATGGCTCAAACTAGTTAACTTGACGAGGCTGAGAGGCTTTGTGGCTTTTCTAACTCTGTCTGCAGCATTGTGACGTATGTCCAAACACGATTTCTCATTACCCCAGGCTGCCTTCACTGAAAATTAAACATATTGCTTTATACATAAATCTAATTAAGATAATAAAACAATCAAAGTAAAAGAAATATTCAAGCTATTATCAAAAATCCGAAATACGTCTTCAAATGATTGATTTTAAAATGAGAATTTTTACGAGTTTAGTTTGCTTGCTTTTAGATTGCTTGCTGTGTCTTACAGAAACATAAGATTGACCAGACCATGCAAGAAAGGTTTAAAAAATAAATATTCTAAAAGAAAAGGGAGATATGTAGAATAATTAATTTCCACTTTTCCAAATTGATCCCTCGATTTTGAAGGATACGTACTAATATCAAACGCCATACAAGTTCAAGCAGAAACTTGGAAATTATGCCTAGCATGGACAGACAACTGTAACACTATGAACGTTGTTTGTTTTGTTTTTTTATGTGGCGCCCTCTGCTGGATAGACTGTAGAAACTATCATTTATTTATTCATATTAATTATTGTTGGTATATCGTCATTATTATTATTACCTAATGCATATTTGATATATTCAATTAAAAATGACAGTGAATGAGTACAAACAAATATAATTATGTTATACTGTTATTACAGTTAAGTTATTCGCCCGGTATTATTTCAAATCATGTAGCAAGCATTTCTAAACTACGCATTACTAACAGATCGCTTCTTATGGTAATAATCTAGTTTATCATCGTATAAATTGAAGAATGAGGCATTATTTTTCTTTATCCTATGTGGACATATCGTTAGTGTAGTGTTTGTGGGTGGGTTTGTTTTCATCATCACTGCCCTTTGCCCCAGTCAGACTCTGAGAAGCGGTCCGTTTCGGCAGGGCTCATAGCGGCGACATCCTAACTGAAATGTCTCGGGCTGCAGAAAGACTGAGACTGCTGATCAACCATCTTGATCGACCATCCGATGCGATCGTATCCTTTGAATCTCACCCATTGATCTGCAAAACGCAGGGCGAGCGGGCGGGCAGCTTGTGCTTGACAGGACTATGTCCAGCTGTCCGGGGAAACTAGGAAATGTGGCGGTCATTTACTGCTACTTTTGTCTGTGCTTCTTTTATGTCAACGAATAAGGTTTACAATAGGAGTAACACCATTATTACGTAGTAACAGCCGACCGGGAAATTGTTTGTAGAAAGTGATGCGTAGAACAGTCCTTCACGCCAGTGTGTCTGTCTGGCTATCCATGCTAATGGCTGATTATCGTGCACGGATCCCAACTGAAATCAATGACCAGAAGCCGAAAACAAAAACAACAGAGAAACACGCTTTTGAAGATTGCCAATAATTTGAATGTGGGGCTCTAGGGGAGGGTGTGTCATATGCCCCAGATTTTGCACCAAGAACTTTATCTAGAGTGTGGCTGTTTCCAAGAAAACGTGACCTCCTCTCGGCTTCTTCCTTGACTGAGTGGTGTCAGACAGTTGCACCAACTTCGGCTCAAACTTATACCGCATGTACCCCTCACAGACTGAGGTAGGAACTATGTATGTGCTGTGCCGCAAACAGCGCCTAAACCCAAACTTCAGTAAAAGTACAGAGAACATGTTGTCAAAGTAAAAGTCACCCATACCAATATATATGTACTTTTACTTTTTCAATATAACATAAAAACTTATTCAATTACCGGTTTATTGTGTGTGTGTATTTATATATTTGTGCAGTGTGTTTAGATGTACTGTATATGACGTATCCATCTATAGATGTGCCAACACAGGCGAAACCCCGTGTGCACAGTCTCGCCACATCTAGTTTAGCCACCAGCATAACAAGTAGCCAGTCACAACGTTTCATTTCAAGATTTAAGTATACAAACTTCATATCACGAAATAAATTAACGTTTTCATTGCTCGATGCTGTGATCACGCACGTCGATGATGTTTTAACATATGGGGGGCGTGCTGTAATTAAATAAAGAGAACGCAACTCCGGTGGCTATGATAACAATACTTTGAATGGCGGCCGCCATATTGTTATGCTCACACACAGTCTGCGCATTCAGTCGGCAAAGGAACGAAGAACAACCGGGGAAAAGCCGCCGAAGAAAATAATTAAACACAAATGCCGGTCAGCAGAATTTTTAGTCAGTGTTCAGGCATTAGTGACAAAATATCACCTAAAACATTTCCCCAACCTCACCATCCTTGCTCAACTGGCCACCACCCTGGCTGTGCATACAGCTGACTGTGAACCAGGGTGCTCATAGACCAAAAGCATAATTGCATCAGTTTTTGGTTTTTTTTAACTTACAACTGTGTTCAAGTTTAATTTTTGTGCAAAAAGTTTCACAGTGATTGACCAAGTTCAGCATATTTGGTTTAATGCAATGACTAAAAGATGTTGGTGTGTTTTTGTTGACGAGAATGTTTTGTGTGTTAAATCAGCACTTTTATTGATTATTTATAGTTAGTATTACTACAGAAACTTTTTTTTAATTTGAATTTTGGTGCTATTTATGTGGCTTCAAAAATGCTATTTTTTATTTGTATGCTGTGAAAGTTTTGCCATAAATTTTTCAGAGTTGGAATTTTATTTATTTATTTTAATTTCAGACACATTTGGAACATTTATGAATGTATCACCAAATGTACCAATGTACCAAAATATAAATTTTATTGGGGACCCATTGAATTTCCCAAGTCAAAAAGAAATTATAAAGAATTGTACATAAAATGTGAGTATACAGGAAAAAGATTATATTTTCAGGTAATGCATAGATAATGAATAGATAAACACTTAATTATTAAATATTTGGAAAGGACAGAAGTCTGATATAAAGTGTTTTCCTGCAATAAATGTATTAATATTAAAAGTTATTTTTTCGTCTGACTGCTAAAAAATATGTCAGCATGTAACCAGCAAAATAACTTATAGTTACAGTTATTGAATAAATAATATGGAGTAAATCCATGGAGTAATATTTGGATACAAAATGTAGTGTCGTGGAAGTTTATTAAATATATCAAAATTGTATTTAGGTGCAATACTTGAGGTAATGTATTTAGTGAAATTTGAGGATTGACAGTATCTCAATGGTAGCTCTGACTCCAGCACACCACCGGGTAGCCTCAGCTGATACCTCATGCTAAAGGTTCGCACATCTGTATGTATCTGTATTTATCATTCACCTTTGTTACATTTTCCTCAGTGTTCACCATGACTGTGTTCCACTTTTCTACTGCTATAGTAGCTGGTGCTGCATTCAATTTTTTTTATTTAGGAGACAAAAGCAATAGCAACCTATATTTTTTATTAATCGTGATCATAGCAAACTTTTATTTTTAAAGCACCTTTCATGTCCAGAGTCAAAGGATGCTAAGCTAGTTTAGTAGCAGTGTGTGTAGCATGTGAGAAAAGCAGCTCTGCATTACACAAAGTTTCAGAAAACCCTCACATGTCCAGCTTTATGTCAGAACAAGAGCTAGTGACTTTTTTATTTCTTGTCAATCATATCTTAAACACAACTATAACATGCACCCAGTTTACTTGTCATTTCCTGTTTTAGTAGTGTTTAATTCGAACTGACTCTGAAAGTAACTAAGATGGTGATATTGTTGTGTATTATTACGTATAATTTTTGGTTTGTTTGTTTGTTTTTAGATACACGCTTGATACTGACCTGCTCACCCCAGAACAGCGACTCTCCTATGAGCAAAATGGCTACATCCTCATCAAGAATCTGGTGTCTGAAGAGGACATCAACAGGTTCAGGTGACCATCAGAAATTGGCATAAAAATATCACCATAAGTAGCTGCTTTAACTGACCTGTCACACTAAAATACAATTATCTGATGACAACATATATACTGTATGTATACAGTATTAAGAAGAAATACATTTTTAAAAATTGCCCCTCTCCCTCTGTGGGCGGTCTTTGTTTTTTTTTCCTTCAAGCTCGGGTCCTCTACCAGAGGCCTGGGAGCCTGAGAGTCCTGCGTAGGATCTTAGATGTTCCTAGGATTGCCCTCTTCTGGACTGAGGTCTCAGGTGTTATTCCTGGGTTTTGTTCGAGCCACTCTCCCAGCTTGAGGGTATCAGGTTCGGGAAACCGAGGATCCAATAGTATAGAGTCACACAGGGGACTTTCAAAATTAATAGTCGTTTTAATAAACAAGGTCAAACCGGGAACCAGGCCGATGGGGATGGTAGACAGGTTCAGCTTGTGTCCTCTTATCTGTCGCCGTCTTGTAGGCTGCCAACGACTTGATGAGAGTCGGCCTGGCTCTGGAACACATCCGGCGACAGCAACGGACCATAGCAGGTTCTGAGGGGTTGTTTTCATCTGGCTCTGTCTCCTCCTCCGAGGGGGCCACCAGAAACAAAGTCCCAAGAGATGTCTGACCAGGGGCGGTGCACATCCCCCCGCGAGGACAGAATTGGCCAACCAACCACGGCCTGGACCTTCTGTTGGTCCATTCCAACTTGACTTTCCGATACAACACGCCCCAGGAGAGAAACTGTCCAGAAGACAGTGCTCAGCACAGTTCTTTCCCCACTCTCAAACAATTCCTGTGGACCAATCTATATGGGGGTTATGTTTTCGCAGCCATGGGAGGCCTAGAACAAGTTGGTGGTGGAGAGACTCAAAAAGGAAGAAGTTTACTCTCTCTTGATAACCGTCGTCAAACACAATTGTCACTGGGGATGTTTGGTGTGTAACCTTACACATTAGTCTTCCATCTAGGGCTGATGTAGACAGGTTGACAAAAGCTTTACCCGGGACAGCTGAAGTCTCTTAGCAACTCGGACATCCATCAAATTAGTGTCTGCTCTGGAATCTACTAATGCTTGGAGAACTAGGGAATCAGAATTCGATTGGACCATTACTTTAGTTAGAGGTCTCTTGGAAGTTCCAGGTAGTTTGGTTTGACTCACCCAAGATGATGAAGCAGCATTAGGTGTTGGAGACCTAATCAGGGTCCAGCCGATTTGCATCGGTTCTGGTAACTCACTGGATAGCTCAGGTCTATCAAATAATTCGTTAGAAGGAACAGGGGAAAAAACTTGCCGTTGGGGAACTGAAGGAAAAACCCGCTGCTGGGAAACGGGAGAAAACCAGAAGTGATCCTGCTAAAGCCGAGGCTTCTGACGTTCACGGAGTCTCTTTTCTATCTTAAAGGCCAAATTAATCACTGCTGTAACATGTGAAACACGGACATGTTTTAGAGTGACACCACCTGAGTTACCGGACCGAGCTGAATGTACCTTACACACTAAAATTTAATAAAGTTTGTAACCCAGTTGGGTGAAAACAGTAAGAACGGTGTACACTTCTGTGGTAGATCAAGTGGAACTAAGTGGTCTTTGAGAGTCTGACAGGCTGTTCAGGAAAGCATCTATTAGTGCAGGTTGATTCCAACCGCTGTCAGCAGCTATGGTGCGGACTTTAAAGGCGTAATCGATTACTGATCGTTTGCCTTGCCTCAAAGATACCAACGCTTTGGCTGCTTCTCTGCCCGGAGATGTCGAGTGGAATATTTGCGTCAATATTTTCAGAAATGATGGCAAGGAATAGCACATGGCTGATCGGCGGCTCCACTCAGCCGTAACCCAAGATCTGGCTCGACCAGTCGAATGAGAAATAATAAATGCAATCTTGGCTCGGTCTGAAGAAAAAGAGGACGCATTAAACTGAAAATGTAGTTCGCACTGGGAAATAAAGGGACGACAATCCCCAGACTCCAGAAAAACGTTCAGGGCTAGAAAGGGTGAGAGGGTCCGAACTCACGGTAGAAACAGGAAACTCAGCCGCATCTTCTGAACCCTTAGGAGCTATTGGAGAAGCAAACGGTTGCTATAAGATCTGCAGACGATCAATAATGAATTTTAATTGATCCAACAATGTCTCGTGCACGCCGATTCATTGCGTTTAGCTGCTTCTAACATTTCTTGGCGAACTCCAATTGCTCCTCTTGCCACTGGAGACGTATGTCTTGTGCCTTCAGGGCTGAGGGAATTGGGTCTGACTCTGCTGAATCCATTTCTGGCCAGAATGTACTATCAGGTTCGGGAAACCGAGGATCTAATAGTACAGAGTCACACTGGGGGCTTTCTAAATCAATAGTCATTTTAATAAACAAGGTCGAACCGGGCAAAGATACAGACAAGGATTAGGCAAACTCAGTAAACGGAACACAGAATAATGATCAAACAAAAGGAGATTCACAAGGAATGTACGCTGGACTGCTCACTAAGAAGACAGGACAATCTGGCACAGGAGGAAGGGAACACGGGGGTTAAATACACAAGGGAGAGGTAGACAATTGGACACAGGTGGGACACATTAGGGAGAGGGAGTAATCAAACACACCTGAGGGGCAAGACTAGACAGGAAGTGGGGGATAGACACATCAGGGTTTCAAAACAAGAGAGGAAACACTAACTGACACTAGCGGACCCTGACAGGGGGTTACAGCTCAGAGTGCTCCTATCACCACTGGTACCACTGATGCCTTTACTCCCCACATCCTTTCCAGCTCCTCTTTCAGCCCTTGGTATTTCTCGAGCTTCTGGTGTTCCTTCTTATTGATGTTGCTATCACTGGGGATTACCCGATTACTACCGCCTTCTTAACCCGCTTGTCGACCACCACGATATCCGGTTGATTAGCCACCACCATCTTATCTTTCTGGATCTGGGAGTCCCACAGGATCTTAGCTCGGTCATTCTCAATCACCTTAGGAGGTGTTGCCCACTTTGATCCTGGAACCTTTCAGCCCATACTCAGTGCAGATATTCCTTTATACTATGTCAGCCACTTGGTTTATGGCACTTCAAGTATTCCGTACCTGCCTGCATCTTGCACCCTGCTGTTATGTGCTGCCCTGTTTCAGGGGCATTTTCCCAAATTTTGCACCTTGGATCCTGTTTGGTGTGGTAGACCCCGGCTTCTATCAATCTTGTGTTCAAGGCCTGTTCTTGTGCTGCCATGATCAGTGCCTCTTTGCTGTCCCTGAGACCAGCCTTCTCCAGGCACTGGTATGTTTTCTCGATATCAGCCACTTCCTCTGTCTGTCGGTGGTACATCCCGTGCAGGGGCTTGTCCCTCCATGATGGTCTCTCTTCTTCTTCCTTTTCCTCGCTGGGTTTCTGCTGCCTGAGGCATTCACTTAGCAGGTCATCATTGGGGGCCATCTTCCTAATGTAATCCTGGATCTTGGTTGTTTCATCTTGGATAGAAGCTCTTACGCCCACTAATCCTCGGTCTCCCTTTTTCCGCTTTGTGTACAGCCTCAGGGTGCTGGACTTGGGGTGAAACCCTCCATGCATGGTGAGGAGCTTCCTTGTCTTGATATATGTGGCTTCTATCTCCTCCTTTGGCAAGGTTATTATACCAGCGGGGTATCTGATGACGGGCATGGCATAGGTGTCGATGGCTCGGATCTTGTTCTGACCATTCAGCTGACTTCTCAGGACCTGCCTTACTCTACGTAGGTATTTGGCTGTGGCTGACTTCCTTGCAGCCTCTTCATGATTCCCATTTGTAGCTGTCCTGAACATCGGCTATGTTACCTTCTGGTAGTTCAACCCTTTCAGTTGTGATCATCTTGCCTCTCTTTGATCTCATTCGGCTGAACTTGTCTAGCCCGAATGACATGTCAGTGTCAGTGCTGAAGATCCTGGTGATGTGGATCAGTGAGTCAATGTCTTGCTCACACTTCGCATACAGCTTGATGTCATCCATGTAGAGGAGGTGGCTGATCATTGTTCCATTTCTGAACTGGTATCCGAGGCCACTCTTTGTGGTGATCTGGCTGAGGGGATTCAGGTGAATGCAGAACAGCAGGTGGGATGTGGAAATATATGCCACACTTGATGCTAACTTGGGCAATTGGCCTTGAATTGGCTTCCAGAGTAATCTTCCACAGCCTCATCGAGTTATTGATGAAGGCTCTTAGTATCCTTTTTATCTTGTATATCTCCAAGCATTCCAGTATCCATGTATGTGGCATCGAGTCGTAGGCTTTCTTGTAGTCAATCTAGGCAGTGCACAGGTTGGTCTTCCTGGTCTTACAGTCTCTGGAGACTGCCCTTTCCACCAGTAGCTGGTGTTTGGCTCCTCTGGTGTAACTACCAACCCCTTTCTGGACCCTGCTCATGTTTTTAGCCACATGCCTACTCATCTTGGCCGCAATGATGCCTGACAGGAGCTTCCATGTCGTGCAGAGGCAGGTTATTGGCCAGTAGTTGGATGGAATCGTCCCCTTCAGGGGGTCCTTCATGATCAGGGCCGTTCGGCCTTGGGTCAACCACTCTGGATGGGTCCCATCTTCCAGCAGCTGGTTTATCTAAGCTGCCAGGCGTTCATGGAGTGCATTTAGCTTCTTTAGCCAGTAGCTGTGGATCATGTCAGGACCTGGTGCTGTCCAGCTCTTCGTCTCTGAGACTCTTGTCTACCATAGTGATGTTTACTGGTCTTGCTCTGGGAGATGGCTGTGGTCCTCTCCAAAGTCCACATACCACTGAGCCTTGGTGTTATGTGATGCCTCTTTCCCCCATATGCCTTTCCAGTACAGTTCAGTCTCACCCCTGGGTGGGTCTGTCCTCGTCTTATTACCATCCCACTGAGAGCACACTTTGGATGGTTCATTGGTGAACATCCTGTTGATTCTCCGGGCCTCCACGTCTCTAGTGTACCTCTTCAGGTGGGAAGCCAGGGCCGTGAGCCTCTGTTTGGCAGTCTCCAGTGCCTCAGTTACGGATAGCTTGCTGTACTTCTTTAGTACTTTGGTTGTCTTGCTCTTTTCCAGCTCTGAGAGTTGGCTAGCCTCTCTTCGTGTTGCCGTGATCTTAGCCTCCAACCGTCTTCTCCATGGAGGTATTGCCCTTTGCTCGATTGCATTTTGTAGCCAAGCACCCCTAGGATTACTATTGCTGTTCCATATATCAGCTTATTCATCTCAGTGATGGTGACAATAGGGATAGTCTTTAGTGCTGCATTCACATCTTCTAGCAGACCTTCTGAGTGTATTCTGCCACTAAGCCTTGGTAACTGTTCCAGGTATCCATGTTAGCCATTATCTGCCTTCTAGGGTCAGTTGCCCTTATGCTAATGTCTTCTGGGCTTCTTATTGGGGCTTGGAACCCAATCTCTGAGTGTTGGGGGGGATGATGAAATCCCCCCACTGACCTGGCGTCCTGGCTCCCCCTTGCCATAGCATCGATGTTGTACCTCATCGATCTTTACTTGTGATAGTAGTTGTCGATTGCGGACATTGGAACACTGAGTTACGAGCTGTTTCTTCTTTAGCCTGGATGTAGGGTTTCAAAGCATCCATAGGTCCCACATCCGTTGCAAGTAACCCCTCTGACTGGGGTTGCTGGTGTAGTAGCATTCCATTAATCCCACATTGTCATGCCTGCTCCATGTATGACTTTTTCCAGTAGCCCACATGTCATCAGGTTGCCCGCGTTCCCCAACACCTGATGAGGACCTTGTTGACCCGGGAAACGGCCGAGCCGGTATTTATCGTGGTTGTACTCATATCGAATTATGGCAGGTAGCACTAAGAACATTGCTAAAGGGCCCAACAGGATTCTTGACACGCCTCCTTGACCGGGTCCGGCTCTGTCGACAGGAAGTGAAAGCTCCCGGTCTGGTGACGATGAGAGACTTGGCGATCCTTAAGTCAGAGTTTGTTCCCGATCAGAGAGCAATCTCCAAAATTCAGGACTTCCAGGAAGATCCTGAACTGTTCCGGTACTGCACGTTACCACAGGTATACACACACACGGCTCTGTCGACAGGAAGTGAAAGCTCCCGGTCTGGTGACGATGAGAGACTTGGCGATCCTTAAGTCAGAGTTTGTTCCCGATCAGAGAGCAATCTCCAAAATTCAGGACTTCCAGGAAGATCCTGAACTGTTCCGGTACTGCACGTTACCACAGGTATACACACACACACTGATAACAAAAAGTTATTTGTTTTTTTTTTCATTTTTTATCTTAAAAAAAAAAAACAACCTTCGATTCAAAATAAATGTCATTTTTAATTTTGTTGGTTAAAAATGTCTGCTTTTCTGTGTCAGATTCTGAAGTATGTGGAGTGTTTCACTGGACCGAACATCATGGCCATGCACACAATGCTGATCAACAAACCTCCTGATGCAGGTATGGAGCAAGTAAAACCACTGGAACATCTCAGAGGTCCCTTCATCTCAAAGTGGAACTGCTGCTTTAAAGGGTCCTCCTTTCCCCCTACAAATTAAGCTTTGTCCAATTATTTTCAAATGTATATTTATCCCAACCTCAAACCTAACAGGTTGCCTGGCGAGTCTGCTAGTTCCTCTCTGAGTCAATGGTTTAAATAGTGGGTTCCAGTTATAATGACGTAGTACACAGCCCTGATAGTGTCTGTACACTAATCAGTTTGAAAACAGGTGGTAGTAAAGAGCAATAAAAACAAAATGCAGCAGTTAAGAAGCCAGTTAAAGGTTTTATATGCCTTCATATATGAGAAAAAGAAAAAATAGATTTTTAAATGTTTTATGAGAAAGGAAATGCAACTGTGCTTGCATGCATGTTGGTAGGAGACTGTGAATAAACAAAATATAGTTTACCAAAAAACTATACATGGTATCTTCGACTTGAATACTGAGGAAAATTTAATTAAATATCTATTTTACAAGAATCCTCACCAGAATTATCCAAACCTTAAAAAGACAAAACTAAGGACAATCTGGTTTATTTATCTTAACCAATCTTCCCTGTTGTTTTAGGAAAGAAGACCTCTCGTCACCCAATGCATCAGGATCTGCATTACTTCCCGTTCCGTCCGGCAGATTGGATCGTCTGCGCCTGGACTGCAATGGAGACAGTGAACAGGCAGAATGGCTGTCTGGTGGTCCTGCCTGGAACACACACTGGCACCCTGCAGGAGCACGACTACCCCGAGTGGGAGGTACAAACACACACACCAAATTCACCAAAAGCTGTGATTACCCCAGCAAAGAGGCACGCACATGCCCATCTGCTCTGTCTTCAGGGTGGCGCTAACAAGATGTATCACGGGGTACGTGGCTATGACTCGCAGCATCCCCGGGTGCACCTGGAGATGGAGAAGGGCGACACTGTCTTCTTCCATCCACTGCTTATCCATGGATCTGGCATGAACCAGACGCAGGGTTTCCGCAAGGTACTGTGCTACTTGGAATCCCACTTGATTTCTTAGCATTTTCCTTAACAGACTACACTCCATGCTCCTATTTGGAACTGATCAAAAATATTAGTTTGTGTGTGTGTGTTTATAGGCCATCTCCTGCCACTATGCTAGTGCTGACTGCTATTACATCGATGTAAATGGAACCACACAGGAGAACATTGCGAACGAGGTGAAGGAGATCACAATGAGGAAGTATGCCGGCCAAGAAATTAGCTTCCAGGTCAGACGTTTAAACTCACATTAACTCGTCTTTTCAAAACATCCCTCAGTACAGTTGACAACACAATATGATATCCAAAGCTTGAAAGTGTTTGATTAGCACTGGACTTATATATATGTCTTGAAATTGTATGAAAACCAGCTCGTAGATTTGGATTATGAGATCAGTGATGGCAAATTTCTGGGGGAAAATCTAGAATCAGAACAATATCAAGTATATATTACATGCCTCCTCTATGTCCAGTATGTGTTACTCATTCGTCAGGCAAATTCAACTATTTAAGTAATGGTAACAAAACAACTATTAAGTGGTAAAATTACAGCAAAAGGCTAAAAACTTATAACTGCATAACATATTAACTGCTGATATATTGTTGTGCTTAAAGTACTTTGACAGAAATGTTCACTGTGTCCATAGCAAGAGACCGGCCAAATCTGAGTTGATCAAATGGCTATTCCTGCAGATATGAACCACAGAAAGACAGACAGCCAGAGATTCCTTGCTTTATAGTGGAATAATAATTGTATTCAGAAGCTTGGAAGCCATCATAGAAATGCAGTCAGTGTTGTTACTTATCATTAGATTCTAAGCAAGTGAAACTGAGTTCATAGTTGTGCATCTGTAGTTTGTATTTGTAATTTGGCTTAGAGCTAACATAACACAGAGATGTGATGCTTTTATTCTGAGGCATAATATACACTAGTTTTATTGATAACATGTTTAAGACAGACATTCAAATGCATGGTTGGTTTTTGTTGAACTGACCCTTTAAGTCTGTTTCTACAACAGGATTCTTGGGCTTTTCGAGGCCGCCTGGTGAAAGGCGAGAGGACTTCGCTTTGAGGATGAAGCAGGCTGTTGTATGAATTACTGCAGGGAGAAGAGCGACTTAGCTGTAGATCAACACAGCGATCAGACAATAGTCAGCAGTGTACGCTCCAAAGCAGTTTAAAGCTGAAGTTGAACCCTCGGTAAAGTCCCCATTAAGAAGTTTTCTGATCATACAGTCCCTAACTTCCTTTCGTAATGGAGGAATATATTTTTGGGTTTCTTACTTCTGATTCAATTTAACTGAGGCTCATTGTAAAATTTTTGAAATGGAACAGAGAACATGTTGTTTTAATGGCTAACATAACGACATGATCTAGCACTTATAATTAAGATATAATTTAACTTAGAAGCAAGGCACTACCCCCCCATGGTACTAACTGTATTTTCCAAATGTGTCTGTGTGAATGGTGAATGTATCTTGGGATGTCAGTCAAGCTGTGTGGCTTGAAATGGAAAGGAAAGGGATGTGCATTACACAGATTGATAAACAGATTAGGCATGTTGATTTAGAAAGAATTATGCTTGAGAGCATAAAGAAGAGAAAGAGACTATAGAAAGTCGTTTTTAAACATAAGCGTATGAGTGGTCAGTCTTTATTGTATCTCTTATTAACACTAAAAGAGTCCTTGACCTTATACTGCCTTATAAATAAGTTCATGTTCTTGTTTTTGATCATTTTTAATGATTTGATTATGTGTCATTTGATGTTTGTTTCCGAGATCATGCTGCAATAAATGTCCGAAATGTTTCAGTAACGGGTAATATTGCCAAGTCCTGTAGTGTTCTTGTGTCTGTTGTTGGGGTCAATCAGTGTTTCCGGTCTTGTTTTAAATGTCCTGTCAAATCTTCTCCATCAGGTGTGTGTGATTGCCTCTCCTCCCTAATGTGTCTCACCTGTGTCTACTTGTCTACCTCTCCCTTGTGTACTTAAACCCTGTGTTCCTTTCCTCCCGTGCCAGATTGTTTTGTCTTCCCAGTGGGCAGTCCAGCATTTATTCCCTGTGGATTCCTTGTGTTTTGATCATTGTTTCGTATCTCGACTACTGAGTTTGCCTATTCCTTAACTGTACCTTTGCTGTCTAGTTTAATTTCCTGGTATTGACCTATTTTCTGTAAAATAATTTTGATTAAGAACCTCCCCATGTGTCTCTGCATTATAGAATCCTCCAGAGCCTGTACCTGATAAATATAGTAAAAAGACAGTCTTCTACAATGAATTGACATGTTTTGATTTCCTCTAAAGCTGCACACACAGAAACACAAAACTGCCTATTTCACCTGCATTGTAATTTACTACCATCTAATAATAATTCTGTTATTCGATTATAAATGACAGAATCTGCAGCATGATTAAAGGCCTGCTAGGACAACTAATGGTGTGCTTGCAGATGGCAATCATCTGAACAACCTCCGCTTACCTTACGTTGGTCACTTGAAACAAATAAACAAAAAGAAAACAACACACAAACAAAGCTCAAAATCAAATGAAGAAAAAATTTTTAATAGTTTTGCCAGGTTCAGGTGATTATAAAAACTTATATAAAAAAATTATAAAAACAAAAACCATAATCCTAAATATTATGTTGCATTTCTAGCCCTAAATCCTACACATTGAACTTTTAAGTAGCAAGTATGTAAGAAAAATTTCTAAATCCTATTGACATATTTATTACATACAATAATCCACCCAGTACCAAAGTAGGTTGGTTGTGTTGAGTAAGTCATGGATTGATAATACAAAAACTTCTGTATAGAAACATGTTTTCTTCTCATGCTCCTTGCTTGAAGAGAAAGGCTATGTTCAGGGACAGCATGTTTTTATTAGTGTTGAATTATCTGAAAAATATCACAAACCAAGTGATAACGGTATAATCAGGTAATGATTCTGAGGCAGCTGTAAATATGATTAAACTAGAAATATGAGTTGTGGTTCATCAAAGGTGAGATTGTGTAAATTATGTTGCCAGACAGAATAAACCCTTAAAAACAGAGGGAGCTGACGCTACATCAGGTGCTCAACACTGACATTGGAACAGTAAGGTGTTGGTCTCAGATGGAAGCTCAGGTTATTTCCTGGTTCCCCACAGTGAAGAAGGTGCATTTTTGTTTAAACTAAAAGGGAAGCTTGTAGTTCAGAAATAAAGGAAATCCATTCACATTCAGACAACTGAATTACTGCTATATTCAATAATATAAGTAATATTCAACTCAAATTTAACTGGCACAAACATACGACCTCTACAGTTCAGGTACATTTATATAGTTCTCTCTGTCTGTCTGTCTCTCTCTCTTTCTATGTATATATCAAAATTTGTATATTGTACATGCATTTACAGTAAATTTAAATAGTTTGTCATACACAAGTCTGACTGCAGGTTCATTCACTACTAAATGTTCCCTTGACTCTAGATCTGTTGCCATTTGTTAGGTGGACAGTTGCTTCTGCCCAGTTTCCGTTTGAAGGACCCAAAACTCATTTTAAAACTTCACGTCACGTTATGATAGTCAGTCATAAAAAAAAAAAAGAAAAAATCCAATGATCTTTGCACCTCTTTGTTTAAGCAAAGCACTTCACATGCAGTTCAATAGCCTGTGCATAATATATGTCATATTAATCACAGGTTGTAGTGCAACCGGGCATTTTAAGCAATGAGAACATTCATACCAGGAAGGATAATGAATGAGTCCAGTCAAGCATCGAGATGTTACCACCTGCACATAGTCTGTCGGTAAGGGAAGCATATGACATTCATGACAGATAATGCACAATGTAATTTAACCTGACAAAAGGTTTAAAAGAATCTGAGCAGAGCAGCCCTGTGAAACTATTTAAGTGGTAATATCTAGAAATAAATAAACATTGCTGTGACCCTGACTTTGACCTGTTGAGGTCAAACATTTTTGGTTATTAAATATTGACTCTACATATATGATTGTTTTCCCCTTTGTTAACAAATTGGAATTTTTCCTGGCCTTGACCTAAAACCTATCAAGGCCAAAATTTAATCAGTTGAAGTGACTCTCAATAGGTCCAAAATTGTGGACGGTAGGCTGCTAACAGACAAATATAGCCAAATTATTTTCAAAGTTGATTAAAAAAAAAAACAACACTTTTGAGCGTAGTAGATCATTAAGCAGCTTTAGAGTCAGATGTTTCCCTCATAAGTTATTTGAGATGGAAACAGACCTACAGTATAATAGAAAATAAATGACTTACTATACATTCATTTAATGAATGCAACCCTGTCTGCTGGATGTTGGAATATTTTAAAATATGGAAGTTTACAATGTGATAATATACAAATATCTTTACATATAATGTGTGTTTGTAAATATGCACAGTGATTTTTGGCTTCCCTCTAATATGGAATATGGCTTGCCCTCACCCATTGCTCATCCATTTTCTCCAGGTTTTCGTCTGCTTTTCCCTTTGGCAATTAAAATTCCAGCAGCTTCCCTCCCCTCCCTGAGCATTTCTCCTCCTACTTTCCCCCTCTCTCTCCCTCTTTCATTCTCTCTCTCACCTTCCTCCCTTCCCTCCTTCATCCTCTTCTCCTTGCCCGGTTAAGTTCAGTTAGGTGGGCTGTTCAGTCCTGTAGAGCTTGTTTTTTCTGTCTCACGATGTCCTGGACTCAAGTTGTTGTGGTCTCTCTGTTCACCACCCTCCTCATCCTCACCTGTGAGTACCTGTTTCGGGTGGGTGGGGGAAAGGTTAGAGGCAGGATGTACCTACTTCCTCAGAGGAGATAAGCAGAATAGTTTTGAGGGTTTATTGTGTGTATTGTGTTTCTGTCATTCTGTCATTATGGAAAGTTCAAAATTTAAGATTAATATAACACATCAGCTGCATCATTTTAATAATAATACAAACAAGATATATAATATAATATATATAGTGTAAATTTGCAGAATAAATGCTAATTTTTAACTGCAGATATATTTGCATAAAAGCTTTAGGCGTTTTCAGAGAGACAACTAATTGTAAGTTAGGACTGAATGTTCGGGTATACAAGCCAAAGAGATGTGTTGCCTGTAACTCAAAGAACGAAACCAAAGCTCTACTTTCTAAATCTTCAAGTGGACAGGTTGATGCATTTTTGCTATGTGGTGCTAGTATTTGTCCAGAGGACAGCTGTGATTCAGAGCAGTCATCAAATGTCGGGGCAGGGTATAGATCATGATGACAGAATTCTGAGCAAAATTTAGTTTAAACGCCTGTCCAATGTGAGACAACCTCCACCACCACTGATTGTACAACTTAATCAAATAAAAAGATATCATTTTCTCTTTTAATGTGCCGCATCAACAATTACAGTTTTAGGGCACGTAACCTTGCGTATTTGGTAAAAACAGAACTCCACCTGTAATACTAATAGGATATAAACAGGAAATGTTTGTTCCTACAAATACAAAGTTTTTAGATTCCTACAGAAATTTTATAGATCAGCATTTTTGCTTTGTAAATCCCACATATGTGCCTCTCCTATGTACACACTGAGAGACAGAGGCATTTGCTAACAACACATAGAGTATCTTCACCAAATCCATGTTTGAATAACCATGTCACCTTTTATACTGTAGTTTCCAGCGTGGTGGAAAATGCAGCACTCCGTGACGACTCAAAAGCAGACCACCCTAAAGGTGATACCTGTTCAACCCCTCCTTGCCATTTATGTAGTCTTGCTCCACATGTTCTCCTTGTACAACCTTCACATCTTGACCTCTTGAAAATCAGGGGTACCCCTGCACGTGTTCATGCCTGAGTCCGACGCTTCCAACTTCTTCAAACGCCGGAGTCGCCGCTCCTCCGGATACTATGCCGAGCCCCAAGGTACACTTTTCATATCTGTTTAATGTGTCTATTAAGATGAGAGTAACTCGCTGCCGTATGTATGGCCTGTTTTTCATCCCATTGGTGGTCTGCGATTTACATACTGGGGTTACCTCCTTCACCAAGAGTTGAGGAGGTTATATTTTTGTGTAAGTTTTTTTGTTACCAGCATAACACATAACAAAATTGTGCATATACTGTACAATTTGCTGAAATTTGGTGTGTGGCTTAAGTAGGGCCCAAGGCTGAATTGATTAACTTTTGGTTGTAATCTCAATCCAGATTTTCAAACATGGCTATGACTCAAAAAATAAAGGGCAGATTTTCATTGAATATTGTGCAATATAGTATCTGGGTCCAGATCTCTCCCAAAATTTAAAATTTCATAAAAATCCATCCATTAGATTTAAAGTTATAGCCATGTTTGAGAATGCTCCAGATCCAGGATTAGATTTGCCAAAATTAGTTTGCAAGTGTATAACCCCCTAATTATTTTACCAAAACCTTAATTCAGCATATAGACCAGCGGTATTTGAATTGTTTTTTTTGTTTGTTTTTGTTTTTTTCTATAGCAATTTCAAGCTCGTAGTGGAGGTTTGCGGTCTACTGAGTGCTTTCTCTTTTTTTTAATTTTTTTTTTATAACATTTTATGACTCTCCAGTGTTGCCTGATAGCTTTGTGTTTCAGTGTTTTGGCCAGTCTAAACAATAGCATGTTTGGCCTCAAATGCAGAACTTCTATATGATTGTGTGTGGAGGATATTGATTTATTGGTTTAAAGTTGTACTCTGAAGATGATATGATTTGTGGGTTTGACTCTAAGCTTAGGAAAGAAACAGAAGGAGAGTAATAGAAACTTGAGCAGGTGTTCTATCCAGTGGCAGCTCTTAAATCTGACACAAGCTGGAGCCTATAGTAGGAGTCACAGGGCAGTGTGGAGCAGCCTCACTTTCTCTGTGTCTGGTACAATAAGCTCATTCTTCTCTGCCAGCATCCTGTACAATACACAGTGCCAACATACCTCAATCCAAATGAACAAACACATAAATGGGAGGTGTAGCAGACATTATCATCATTATTATTGTTATTATCATTATATTTTCATACCCTGACACTGAAATTACTTTTCAAAGAGTAGAACAACAGGATTTACCTTTAGCTGGATAGAATAAAAATTGCCATACTTACAGGGAAGTTGCCAACAAAAGTCATATTTTCTGAATTCTGAATAATCTGGATCAGCCCTGCTGCTGGAAAACTGATCAAATGGGTCTATGTGTGCCCCTGAGTGGATTTTCAGACTGACTGCGTCATTACATATTACCCGTCCGTCAGAGCAACAAACAGGGCCACAGTGCTGG
>KV751356.1:4957264-4980220 GCA_001698575.1 Mola mola | reverse complement strand
AGCTGGGTTCCTGCATTTCCCAGGGTACCCTTTAACAACCTGTGCAGAACAGGTATGAAAATGCTGCATTAATTGTATCCCCTTACTCAGGCTGATCCTTAAATTCATTTGCATTATTGAGCGTTTAATCATCATGCCTCTCCATTTTAAATCTAAATATGCCACCACTCAGTGCAGCAAAAAGTAATCATTTTTCATATTTTAATGTCTTTTGTTTCACCCAATTAACATTTCAGCTAAGCTTCTATCTGAAGGACTTTACAATACTCATTTTGACTTAAAAAAAAAAAGAAAATCAAAGCTGTCACTAATAACATTAAATAGTGGTGCAGTGGTTAGTGCTGTCGCCTCACAGCAGAAGGTCCTGGGTTTGATTCCGGGTGGAGTTTGCATATTCTCTCTGTGGCTGCGTGGGTTCTCTCCGGGTACTCCGGCTTCCTCCCACGGTCCAAAAACATGCAAACTGGGCGTTAGGTTAATTGTTCACTCTAAATTGTCTGTAGGTGTGAATGTGAGTGTGGATGGTTGTTTGTGTCTATATGTGAGCTCTGCAATGAACTGGCGACTTGTCCAGGGTGACCCCGCCTTCGCCCGAAGATGCTGAAATACGCTCCAGGCCCGCGACCCCTAACAGGATAAGCGGTAGAAAATGAATGGATGGATGAATGAGTGTGAAATTGAACCAGTTTGCACAATACCAGGGCCTCGAAACTGAAGCAGCTAAAAGCAATCCAACCATATTTTAATCTTGATGCCTGTATTACTGTGACATGTCTAAATGCAGTTTGTGAAAAAGAACAAACACTCAGGAAGTCACATATTGTAGGACAAAATACTAAAAATCAGTGCGATTCCATTCATTTCAGATCTAGTAGTAGTTTTCTCTGGTTCCCTGCCTAATCTGACCAGTGACGACATGTTTAGTTGCATGTCGTCATTCAACCGCTGGCTGTCGAGGTGGTGTCCAGCAAAACGACGTGGGTTTCATTAATAATTGGCAAACTTTCTGGGGAAGACCTGGTCTAATTAGGAGACCATTTCTAGAAATATGGCCAGATTTATTAGTCAGCCAAATTGACAATTCAGAGTTGAGGCCAGGAAGCAGAGTTGCATTCTTACACGCTTCTCTGCGCTTCCTTTAGAGTCATCCACCTACAACCCCATAGAGACTGTGTCTGTCCCCTGTCCACATAAATTCACTAAATCAAATAAGATTTCACATAAGATTCACTAAATTCACTAAATCAAATAAGAGTTCACATAGGAACTTAATAAAAATCAACACCACTAATGAGGCAGTTTACAAAGTAAAGAGACTTAAATGTGGACTCTTGAATATCAGATCCCTATCATCTAAAGGTGTATTAATAAATGACATTATATCAGATAACAATATTGATTTATTCTGCCTTACTGAAACTTGGCTGTGCCAAGACGAATACGTAAGTCTTAATGAATCCACTCCTCCCAGTCACATTAACACACACATTCCCAGAGACACTGGCAGAGGTGGTGTAGTTGCAGCCATTTTCAATTCTGCCCTATTAATAAACCCTAAGCCCAAACAAAAATTTAGTTCATTTGAAAATCTCATTCTTAGCATTTCCGATCCAACCATGAAAACTCCAATTATGTTTGTTATAGTGTATCGAGCACCTGGACCCTACACTGAATTTTTATCTGAATTTTCAGAGTTTCTCTCAGCTTTGGTCCTCAAAACAGATAAAGTCATTATTGTAGGTGACTTTAATATCCATGTAGACATTGAAAACGACAGCCTTGGTACGGCATTTCTCTCACTATTAGATTCATTCGGCTTCTGTCAGTGTGTACAAGAATCAACACACACTTTTAATCACACCCTTGATCTTGTTCTGACATATGGCATTGAAATTGAGCATTTAAATGTCTCTGCGCAAAATCTGCTTTTATCAGATCATTATCTTCTAACATTTGAATTTCTGCTCATCAACTATAAACCAAGAGTCACTAGTTATTATAGCAGATGCATATCTGAGGACACTGTTGAAAATTTTAAAGAAATTATTCCCTCTGCATTAATTTCAGTGCCATATCCCAAAATAACAGAGGAGTCATATCTTAAATTTAGCCCCTCCCAGCTTGATCACCTTGCCGATTTCACTGCCGGCTCTCTACGTGCTTCACTCGATTCCATTGCCCCAGTTAAAAAGAAAACAAAACCAGTAAAGAGACTAGCTCCGTGGTATAATCTTAACACTCGCAAGTTAAAACAGAAAACTCATAAACTTGAAAAGAAATGGCGTTCCACTAAACTGGAAGAGCCACACATGGCCTGGCAGGATAGCCTTAAAGTATACAGGAAGGCCCTTCGCCGAGCAAGAAAAGACTACTATTCAGCGTTGATAGAAGAAAACAAGAATAAGCCCAGGATCCTTTTCAGCACTGTAGCCAGGCTGACTGAGAGCCATCATTCTATTGAACCATGCATTCCTAGAGCCCTCACCTGTAATGATTTTATGAACTTCTTCAATAATAAAATTAGACTTATCAGAGAAAATATCCTACACTCCACAGATTCCAGTTCAGCAACAGGAATTATAGAGGCTGTTATTAGTCCTGATGTGTGTTTGGAAAGCTTCCATCCAATTGACCTTAAGGAACTAACGACAACATTATCTTCATCTAAATCATCAACCTGTATACTAGACCCCATACCTACTAGGTTGCTCAAAGAGGTTTTACCCCTAATTAGAAATCCACTACTAAACATTATCAATCTATCCCTTGTAACAGGTTATGTGCCCCAGTCATTTAAAGTAGCTGTAATTAAACCGCTCCTAAAAAAACCTACCCTAGACCCAGAAGTTTTAGCCAACTATAGACCAATATCCAACCTCCCCTTTCTTTCAAAGATTCTAGAGAAAGCAGTAGCGAAACAACTATGTGGCTTTCTTCAGTATAATAGTCTATTTGAAGAGTTTCAGTCAGGTTTTAGAAAGCATCACAGCACAGAAACGGCATTGGTAAAAGTTACAAATGACCTCCTCACTGCATCTGATGCAGGACTTATCTCTATACTAGTCTTATTAGATCTTAGTGCAGCTTTTGACACTATCGATCATCACATCTTACTACAGATTTTTTTTTTTTACAATTTAATACGTTTTAATTTAGTTTCAGTGATGGTAACTTTTTAAAATCTATCGTATTTGTATTTTTCTTCAGGATAACTATGATTGACATGATTTTCCAGCTTTTACTCATTACAACACACATATACTGCGTCTTCACATGATGAAGTCGACTCTTTTTTTTTTGTATGAGAAGATTTTCTCTGGGAGGCAACAAGAGTGCTGCGAATCTTCCAATTATTGTTTCATTCTCATGTGGTTTTACTTTGCTATACCGAAGCACTGAGACAATACAAAATCCGTGAAATAAGCTTTTCGATCTGATGCTCTGTTACACATGAGCAATGGATCCACTGATAACCAGTGGATGAAATTCATAATCAATGAAGTCATTTAATTCAATTGTAGGTTGCAGTCTTTTCTTTTTTTATATACACATGCTGAAAAGAATGTTTATATCTCATTTGTAAATAAATGTGGGAGTTCTGTCATTGTGAGGGTTCTTGTGATATTTTGACACAACAAATGATGCGAGAGAATAAAGAACATCATCAGCAGGATAGAGACTTTAATTAGACTGATCAACTATTAAAGAGAACATTGCTGCAGGCTCAACTCTTTTCTCTGTCTCCCACAGTCCACACGTGTCTCCCTTCAGTCTGCACTTCACAGAGCCATTTCATCAGATCATTATGCGCCACCATTAGCTGTCTAAATAATCTCTGAGACTTAATGGGCCCTGCCATGGCGCTCTCATTTGCAAGCAAGTCAGATTGACAGTCCACAGGCAATCAAAAGTTAAATGGCAGAATCTACTCAATAATGGAGGGTTCCTCAGGATTACTGCAATTGCATAATGTGGAGAGAGAGAGAGAGAGAGAGAGTCAATGATTCTGTTGAAGCTCATAGATGAGTGTTCACATGGGATATTCCCTGGATTTCATCAATTTACCCGAAGTGAGCACATTGAGCAGACGCCTGAACCCAGCTGAGGCTTTGGCATTTGCGTTGCTGCAATGTCTGGCTCCCACATGATCAATATAAGCCTATACACGGCAGTAATGAGATCCTGTTGATAACTAGCAATGCTTTGATTCTTTCAGCAGCTTGAACTGTCCTTACACTAACTTTACTTCTTCCCCGGAGTCGTTGTGCTTTACCATGCAGGTTTTTCTAAGTCGCGGTGGGAGGTGCTGCTGTGGTCCTGCCTGATGCCTCCTGGCCACATTAGGAAAGAAGATCCTGTGACTTGGATCCTAGGCTGAATTTCCAAGTGCAAATCAGGATCCACAGATCACAATGGCTTCTGGATCAATAGACTACACCTGCTTCTGGACCCCTACACTTCACATATCCCTGGATTTACAGATTCTACATACTCTTTGACTCAGCAACACTCAGATCTTGCTACATGGAGTACAATGACTCCTGGACCAACAGAGTACGCCTGCGTCTGTATCACTAGACTTTCCATACATCCGGATTTATAGAATCCACAGACTCTGGGACTCATGGACGTTTTATACATTCTAAGTGAACTGTTATTATCATGTTTTTGTGTTCTGTACAAGTGGCATTTATTGCACGTCTGTCCGTCCTAGGAAGAAGGATCCTCCTCTGTGGCTCTTCCCTGTTTAGGGTTTTTTAAGTTTTTCCTCACCCGGTTCGAGGGTCTAAGGGCAGAGGATGTCACATCTGTACAGTTTGTCAAAGCCCAGTGAGATAATGTGTAAATTGTGATTTCGGGCTATACAAATAAAATTTGATTTGATTTGATTTGATCTATACCATAATCAATGTGCTTAGCTCTTCATCGCTGAAGTACCGTCAACTGTCATACAAACTTTTGACTTATTGTAAATGTTGCAAATTATTACTTTAATCAGCTTGTTTCAAGCACTTCCAGCATTATCACAGATATTCAAATGTCTACATTCAATAACTAAAAACATATCTCAGCATCTTCAGGCGAAGGCGGGATACACCCTGGACAAGTCGCCAGTTCATCACAGGACCAACATATAGAGACAAACAACCATCTACACACACATTCACACCTACGGACAATTTAGAGTGACCAATTAACGTAACCCCCAGTTTACATGTTTTTGGACTGTGGGAGGAAGCCGAGGTACCCGGAGAGAACCCACGCAGGCACAAGGAGAACATGCAAACTCAACACAGAAACGCCCTGACCCGGGAATCGAACCTAGGACCTTCTTGGTGTGAGGCGACAGTGCTAACCACTGCACCACTGTGCCGCCCAACATAATTCTTACAAATATAAAATCTAAACAGATGTAGTTCCATCATCAACCAGCTTGTCAATTCATGCTGCTGAGGAACTTGGCGTGTTCCTCTCCTCGAGGAAGGAGAAGCTCTCCACCGAGCTTTGGTCCAGCTTTCTCCTGAGAAAAAAAATGAAAAGAACACCATCAGATTTGTTTCATAACAATGATTGTATATAAATCAAATGATTTGTAAATCAGGGATATTTACCTTCAGCATGCCATCACGCTCCCATTTAAACAAACCGCAGTTACTGAAAAGACACACGTTATGTGTATTTACTGAAAACAGAAATTATCAAATGCATAAGAAACAGGCGACAAGAGCATTTAGATACTTACGTGCAGTGTTTGTTTGGCAGTCTATCAAGAGCAATTGCTCTCTGTCCACAGGGACATTTAAAGAAACGTTTGATGGCATCGTGCCACCTTAGGACATGATTCTGCTCCACGCAACGATCCGCCGGCTTGAAGTAGGTGTAACTACACTGGAAACAAGGGAACATGGGAAATAGCAAGTCAGAGGCTATTGGTTATGCTTTCTTTACTGTTACTACAAAACCCAAGCAGCATTATCTCAAAGAACAATCTTACAAATGTTTAAAACACCAGAGTTTTACCTATTATTGTAGGTCTGAGGCTGTTTTGGCTGTATCACCAAAGACAAATGAATGTAAAATGGGGAAAACAGCAAACTAACTAGATGACTTTTTCAACATACATAAAGTCGACTTCTTAGCAGGGTTATGCTTCTTTGGCCATTGTTTCATCTGATCTGCTCTAGCATCTTTTTGTACACAGATAGGATAACAAAAATGGTCCAAATGATGTGCGGCCTGTCTCTGAAGCTTCGATATCAGAGCCTAATGAGTGTAAATTTAACTCAATACCTTTTTACAAGTAACAGCACGACACTTCATCTCCCTGATGCCCCTCATCTTCTCCTCCATCTGCTCCTTCTTCAACAGAACATTAAAGTAGTCCTCCTGAAGTTGGTACTCCGCCTGAGGAAGGATGTTTAGAAGGGAATGACTTTCATTTAAGATGAGGGAGAAATAAGATTTCCCTTATACCTATATTATGTGCAACATTTGTATCAAAATGGGTTGAGAAAAAGAGTCTTAAAAAGAGGCACATCGTAACATGACACTGTTCATACCGCCTGTAGCAGAGCCCCATGGCGGGATTTAGCGTTGAGGATCGTTTGAAACTCCTCTGATTGGATGTAGAGGAGCTGCTCTCGCTTCCTCTTCTGTGCGGGTTCCTCTTCCACCTTACTGGAATACTCACCTGCACAGAAGGTCAAATGACAGACTATGATGAGCAACAAACAAGTTGTTTAACAGACGAATAGCTTTACTGATCAAATCAAGAGCTCAAATGTTTTCACATTCAGCAGCGAGACCTTCATCCTGCCGTGAATACATCTCCTTTAAGGGAATGATTTTCACTTAAATCTAAAAAAACTAAAAATTTCAAACTAAAAAAGAAAAGAAAAGAAAATTAGTAGGTATAAGAGCGAATAACATCTAACATATGACATATGAAATGTGTACCATTGGGTGAGGTAAGATTCTTCTCCACCCGGGCGCTTATCTCAACGTTGTTGCTCCTCTTCCTCTTCACCGCGTTGGGGTCTTCCTTTTCCAACCCCACGCCTTTTTTTCTGAGCTTCTTCAGAGCAGCCAGCTTGGCGGTTGAAAGGCTAAGAGTGCTTGGGGCGGGTGCTGGTGGTGGGCTGTTTTCAAAGAAGAGGATGTCTTCGCCCTCAGAGAAGCCTCTGCCCAGGGTGGGGGCATGAGGAGCTGCGGGGCTTTGGGGGGCCTTGGGGACCTCAGGAGTTGCTTTTGGGGATGTCGGCGAGTCCCGGCCCAGTGAGGGCACCGATGACGAACCAGGTCTAGGCCCAGCTGAGCTCTCTAACACCCTCTTCTGGAAATCCTCTGCTCTCCGCCGGCGGTTCTGCAGAAGCTCCTGTTGCTTATGTTTCTGCTGCTTCAGCAGGTCTGAAGCTGAGATGGACAGAAGAGGACCTCCAGTGGCATCTTTGGTGGCTGAGAATGGACAAAAACATAAACAACATCTATTCATCACTACTGTTGCTGCTTTGTAACATGGCTGAGGCCGGCACTTGTACCTCAAATATTAATGGAGATGCTAGAACACTTCAATATATTTCATTTATTTCACTCATCTTAGTGAGTAGTCAAAGGCAGTGAGATACCTTCAGGCTATGTACCTGATCGGCTGTCCTGTGTTAAGTGCTTCTTCAGCTGCAGAGCTCCAGGCGTTGGCATCAACATCAGGCTTTTAAATTCATTTGAACAACCTGAAACATCACCGGACTGCATGGCTAATAAAAAAATAACAATTGATGAAAATGTAAAAAAAATTTTTTTTTTTTTTTTTTTTTTGCGCCTGCAGCCAGATACTCAGTGTTCTCTTCCTTCACAGTCCCTGTCAAGAGTCTAGTTAAAACATACAAATACCCTGAATTGCATATTTAAACATTTTCAAAGAAACAACTAGGCAATGCAATGTTATAGAAAACAGTGAAAGCGGATGTGATAGAAGGGGTTGTTTCCTTGCACATCCTTTAAACTTAAATGAACAGTTAACCCAAATATCAAAAATGCTTTTCAACATTTTATTGCATACAATCATATCTACATTGTTTTGGTGCAAGTTGACAACTTTTGTAAATAACAGCTGAAATGATTTCTGCTTTCTCTCAGATAATAGCACTAAATGGTGGGAAAAAAAAAAACCCAACAAAAAAACACAAAAAGTGTCTCTTTCTAAAAAGCTTGACCTGGTTAATTAAGATAATCCACAGATTTCTTTTACAGTATATTAATGTAGGAACTCTTTTTTTGCTACTAATCTATGCTGTATAACAGCCCAGATGGAAATGTGCTTCTATACATGGACAAGAAGTGGGAAGCAGACGTTAAAGGTTTGCTCCTCATCTGAGATGTAACATTAGCTAGTTTAGTTAGCTAGCTTCTCTCTGGAGAGATGTGCGCTTCCTCCTGCATGGTAATACAGGAAAAAATAGTTACCAGGTAATTTTTCCAGGAAAGAGACACTCGCCGTTGAATTAAAATGTATTTTTTGGTGCCATCTAGTTTCATACAAGAGATAAACTAGACATCTCTGACCTCTGCAACCCACACCAAAACAATGTTGATGTAGACTATAGGTAAGAAGACAGATATGTCTTTTAGACTTTAAGGTGAACTCCTCCTTTCATATATTCATATATAAAATACAACAATGTGTAATCATCATACAAAGTATAAAGGTCTTAATACAATTAACTTATAAAGTCAGCTTTCAGGCATTATAATGTGTGCCATAAGCAAAGATCAGTCAAGAGGTGTGTGTGTCAGATCAGTCCTCACCCAGCCTCTTGGCCTGGACAACGTGCTGAGCCGAGCCCTTCACAAACAGCTTGTCCAGAGTCTTCTGGGTGGTTTTGTTCGGTTTGGACGCCGTTCTGCAACAAACAAAACCATTATTGGAAATATCAGGCTGCTCATATTCTGGCCAGTCCCAAACAGGGTTCCTGGCTTTGTAAGTTGCAGTTGGTCCTGCACACAATGACTGCAGAATGGGACAGGAATATGCCCTCTGTACATATTTGGATACAGTCAATAGAAGATATAAAACACACACAGACAGACAGGCAGTAATTATGACTGCTTCAAATGTTAATGAATAAATTGATTAGATTGTGTATTAAATGAGGATTTGTAGAAAACAGTACAAAGACGGTACTCCATTCAACATCACTCACAGCGAGGCGGCACAGGCGGCTGAAGACATTCCGCCATAGTGGAAGCCGTCCTGACAGAGACGCTGTCTCAGGCTACTGCCCTTCACCTTGTTGGGAGCTTTCCCAGAAAACGACGACTGCAGCTCAGCCCTCTTCGAACTCATCTTCTTGTACTCAGCCTTAACGTGGTACTGGCAGAACTGGCACTCATACTGTCCAAAACAACCACATAGAAACAAGCCTGCTGCATAATCCAATACTTCAAAAGGGAAGTTGATATGAAGAACACAAGGCAGGGGTCAAGGAACCAACCATGTTGACAATCTGAGAGCAGGGGTCTCCATTCTTCTTTGCGGCCTTGCAGGTGCCAAAGTCCTGAGCTTCGCCCATCAGCAGCACCTTCTGTGGGTGGTCTACCGTCAGGCTCACCTGCACAAGGTCAACACAACATGACATGACAATGTGTAGTTATTGTTATTTTCTTCAGTAATTAATCCATGGAAAGAAAGGCAACTTTATGCTGCCTTTATGTCACTTTAAATTGAACTATTGGGTTTCAGACTGCTGGTGGGGTAAATGTTAACCCAGAAACCCTGGAAATGCTGCTGAAATTCTTTACCATTGCTTTTAGGGAAAATGGAAGGTCAAAAACTGTAGGAGAACTGTTAAAGGCTGACCATCAGTGAAGCTATGGATAGTTACTGTTGGCTCAGTAAGACCAGATACAACATGCGTGTGTATTTACCTTTAAGACCTAATGCGACACCTATATATTTGGGGTTGATGTTAACAAGTTAAAATGTATAAAGACCCTAAATGTTATACCTACACCCAACTTTATGATGAGTGGGTTTGTCCTATTTTGAACTATGCTGCTGGAATATGGGCATTTAAAGAAGGCACAATTTCTGATGCAGTACTTAACAGAGCTATATGTTGTTTTCTAGGCATTTAGAAAATTGGATCCTTCTTTGGCTTTCAAAGAGTGAAATGGGGTGGACTCCTGGCTCAATTAAGAGAAAATCTGAAATGATTAGACTGTGGAATGGTTTCATTTATGTGTTGGATATAGGATTAATAAAGTGACTTTTTTTGGGGGGGGGAGTAAAATATGGAGTTCTCCATTGGCTGCCAAGCTTCATGCTGTCTTGAGAGAAGAAGAGCTACAATATAGCTATAGGAATAATTTACCGAGCAGCATAAACAAAATCAGGAAAAAAGTTACCCGATATGTTTGAAGAAAAATGGGTAAGCAACATCCTCTTAAAAACCAAAATTACGGACCAAATTATTAAAATCTAGAAAAATAAGTAGCTGAATGCTATGTTAAAGCAAACATAACAGGAAATCAAAGCTCTTTGATTGCTCAGTTAAGTACAGGAGTCCTTCATTTGACCCCGTGAAGCCAGATTAGCAAACATCCCAGAGAAACCTAGACTGTGTGAATTCTGTGAATTAGCAGAAATCGAGAATGAATGTCATTTCCCTTTATATTATCCCTTCTATGACAAGCCAAGAAAACCTTTAATAAATGAAATGTCCCAGTATGCTCTGGAGCGCTGATGGTGACAAGATGAAATAGTCGTTTACCTTCAGTGTTTAGAAGTTGAACTCTTTTGTTTCTAAAGCATGGAAGAAACATCAGAATTGTTTATTTTATTAGAATTTGTGCTTTTACGCATCCACTTTTGGTTTCTTTGCATTAATAATGGTGTCTTGTAAGCCATGCTGGCCTGGGCGTATGGTTTGTTTACACAGTTACAAAATTAAATCAAAATCATATATTTTTTCCTTTTAAAGCCTAATGCAAGGTGCGCATCATTTATCATATGTCAGCTCTTTTTTTTTTGTCAACTGATTTATTAAAACATCTTACTGCACTTAAGGACAAGGACATTTATAATCAATAAATGTCTAAGCGTTCGAATGGTTTATTTCATGTTTTTCATCTGCTACAGAGTCAGAGAAATCAGGGGTATTGTGAACATTAGCAAGCTTTTAAGAACGCCCTCAGGTTTTAACAGGTTGTTTACAAACAAAGCTATTGTTTAAATGTGCTTTTTTTAAAGAGCACCTTCGGTCTTAATGCATTTAGGGAGAACTCGTGATTTAGAATAGCATTATTAATGTTAAAAAGGATGATTCTCAATGCAGCAAACCAAAGACAATTACTATGTTAACATTAAAAAAAAAGTAAAGCTGCCAATAGTGCTTAACCCATTTTTGATAAGGTGTGTTAGTGGTCTGACCACAGCTCAACCTGATTTAATGATTCATTAAAAAAAGCTCCTGCAGCAGTCGAGGTGACACATTGTCCCATCTCTGTTCCAAAATTAGAGCCTCTGAACTCAATCTGCACTCTGTGGGTGATATATGTGTATGTGTGTTGTGCACTTGAAAACAATTTTGGCTCTCCTCACTATAATCCTCTTTTAACACCTCAGTTTGTCATGCCATAGAGACACCAGAGACCTTACTGGCTATTTTCAACAACACCGCAAGTCTGGGTTTTTTTGCTGTAATTGGATGCTTTCATTGCCAAACCAGTTAAATGACAAAAAGAAAAAAAATCCAAAACCAGTTCAGTAAAACACAAATAAAGCACCACTTTACTGCTTGTAAAAAAACAACAAAAACAAAATCATTTTAGAGAGTAAGGAGTTTAGTGACCCACAATGTCTGTTTTGAAAAGGTTTTCAGTCACTTTAAACGCCAAAGCAGTGGTCATGTTTTGTAAAAACCAGAAGCCTTTGAGATGTGGCACACAAGGAAAGCTATTCTTTGCTAGGAGTAATTCACTGCAAAATTTAACAACTTCAGGCTTTTGTGAAACTTGCAGAGGAAGCTCAGCAATTAACGCCAATTTAAGCATCTTTTAAGGACATTTAATTGACATTCAGGTAGACAGTAACTGACATGAATATACATGATAATCAGTGTCCGCTCACCCCGTCATATCCGTCTCTTTGTTTCATGGGGTTCGGGTTGAGGATGCCGAAGACAGTGCCCAGCTCCGTCTTCCAGTGCTCTTTATGAACCTCGCCGAACAGGAGCAGGGACACAAACATTTCCAGGTTATGGAGGTCGTTCAGCTTCCAGATGCTGAAGGTTTTGCCCTGCAGAGAGGAAGCGCTCAGTGAAAAGTGTTTCCATTGCCAAGTGGGTGAATTAATAGTTGCCAACTTTTTTTGAGAAAAGATTTATCCTTTTGGTCATTTTTAAAAGAGGAATGTGACAGAGTTGCTGATTCCAGCTTGATAGCAGCATCCAGCTTGTTAAGAATTTCTTCCTCCTCTTTGTCATTTATGATGATAAATGACAGTCATGGGTTAGTTTGGTGTCTGGGAAATTGTGTGCAATTCATTTGCAAATAATTAATAGAGAAAATAAGTTTGTTTCAGTTTGAGCCATAACCAGTCAAACTCTCATAACGTTGATTACCTCCTCAATCCCAATTTAAAGCTTCCGGACAGGGAAAGTCTGCACTAGTTTTAAGTCTTCATGTGGACATTGGAGTATTTTTGCTTCACATAGTCACAAAAAAAAGGCAAAATAGAAGAATAAATAGTGTCACGACTAGTAATAGTTTCCTGAAATCAAGACAACTAAGTGTGTTAGTAAAACATTGAAATATGCAGTAAAACACAAAGGGCAAGCGGGAATGGAAGGCTTGAGCATTAACCTACACTGCTATTGCTTTGTTGCGTAGTTTTGTTGACCAGCACAGCAAATGTCACCCAGTCGCTCTCTTCCAGATTCTCCCGAGGCAAACGCTCCGGCAGCTCTGACAGTCGGATAAGACGGCGGTCAGCCATCTTCCGGTCCATGTCAGTAGAGGAAATGCGTGGTTTTCTAAATTGGAAAAATTTAGAAAACCAAATTGAAATTGAAACCTTGGATTTGCTTATGTGTCTGAGACTTAAATTCAACTGCTGATTTACTATTTTCCAAAGTATTCAGCTTCCTTCCTAACCTGATTCGCAGCCCTGTGTACTTCTCAACAGCCACATCTTTAGGAAGAGGAGGAAGACAGGAAGGTTTAGGCAGTCCTGCTGATGCAGCCACTGTAGATCTGCTCTGGGATGATGAAGTTGAACAGAGAGGATTGGTGGCCTTGCTGGTGCCCTCCAATGGCTGGAATGAGCTGCCAATCTTTATCTCCACCAGTGGCCCTCTGTCTTCTGATGAAGAAAATACACTCAAACCATGGCTTCCAGTGCTAAAGTTCTCTCAGTAATTCTGGTTTTAGGATAAGTGCTACCTGACATGCTGTCTTTGGGGAAGTGAGCTACCCTGGGTTTGCGTTTGAAGGAGTCAGCACTGCTGAGCTGATTGAAAAAGTCAGAAGAGTCCTGGAGCTTCACACTTCCTTCTCTGACTGGAGTGGATGAAGATGTTACTGAAAGAAAACAGAAGTAAAGTCAGCTTTGTTGCATGCAGCTGTTTTTTTTTAACCAATTGATTCTGCACATTGTGTATACAAGAAAAAAACCTAAGTGGTAAGCAAACTTCAGAGGGCAGTACTAAAAAGCAAGGTAAGAGGATTTTCCAGGTAATTTTGTGATGCTGGGTGTAACCCTTTCAGATTATACTCGTGCTACGAAAGGTGGAGTGTGCATTTTTTTTCCTAAATAGTCAGATTTACAGTGATCTCTAGGTTGGCAGCACATGATAACATGATGACTGGGTGAATTCACAAAATGTTCATTATTGCTGCATCCAATTATGAAGACTGCACGCAATGTGATAAAGTTATCACTGCACGAACAATACATGATGAGGAGTGTCGTGTGATGAGTGACTCAGCTTTGAAAGTGAAGATGTGGTAGACAAAGAATGAAAATTTTTCAAAACTTTTAATGTAAAATTTAGGATTTTTTTTTGTCAGAAAGTCAAGAGTTTGTCAACCCTGACTTTCCTTGATAACCTTGATAAGTTAAATCTGAGTAGGTTAAACTCCACTTTGTAATAGATGCCTCTTGATATTCTGACTGGTGAACTACAAAATGTTTACCCGCTTGAGTGTTGGTCTTTTTTGTGGCAGCAGCTGTCTTGACCTGGATCAACTTGGGCCCAGTCGAATTCTTTGCAGTCTTGGCTGGAGTTGCAGATGAGGTGGAAAGGTTTTGGCTTGCCTCGAGCTGCTGCTGCAGCCGCTGCATCTGTTCCTGCATGCGCCTGAGCTCATCTAAGGAAGGAAAACATTAAGTTGCACTGGTGAACTCAACAAGAAAGATTTAACTGAACTAAATTACACCATCCATCAGCTGGAAGTGTTAAGGTTAGAGACAGAGAGTTAGGGTCTGATGGCAGACTGCAGTGCCACAAACCTTGTAAGTCCTCCTTGGACCTGTCCAGACTCTTACACACTTCTCCCCCTTCTTCTCCTTTAGTAAATTTCTCTTTCTCCTCACTTTCAATGTCATCCACATCTCCAAAGAGATCTGACAGTGGTTCTTCTGTGTCCACATCTTTGCTTTCCTCCTCAATGCCGTCATTATACTCTTCCTCGTCATCATTGCTGTCATCAAACAGTCCATCCAAATCGACGTCCTGACTGTCCTTTTTTTCTCCGATCCCCTCGCTCTCAACCAGCAGTGCTGTCAAAATGTCCAGATCACCTGGGAGGAGAGAGAGAAGATAAATAGTACATTTTCTTGACAGATTCATGAAGCCATCCTTTAATTTATTTCAAATCACATCATGCTTACTTTCCATTGTATAAATGTTGAAGGTGCTGCTGATTTCAGATGAACTAGAGTCCCACAAGAAGGCAAACTCTTGGAAGCAGACTTTGGACGCTGTTATAGCAAAATAAAAAGTAAAAAAAAATAGTTTTGCAATACAGTTTAAAGACTTTTTTAAAATCAGTACACATCAGGCACCAACACCTGATGTATTCACTGACTTCAACTGAGTCTACTAGTGTACGAAAACTCACGTGTCAATACAAATCTGTAATTAGATGTACACAACAGAAGAATAGATGTACAATTTATTCAAAAGATACGGGTAATTTATTCAGGGTATATGCTGGAATCCCAAAGTTAATTTCAATACCGTTTTAAGACTTTTTTAAGACCTGCACAAAATAGTTTAAGACCTCATCGCCATTTTAAGCTGTAATCAGCAACACAGCTTAAATTTACTAAACAGTTGTAGTTTGCAATTAATTCTATAGCGCATAACCATCAGCAGAGCTCAGATAAGCTGGGAAAGAACGAACCTCGAAAGAATATTAATCCAAAGGCAAGGTTTATTTAAATATAACTTAGTCACAACAAGGAACAATGACTCTTCAGCTCACAAGAACTTGGTGAAACAATAGGATGAATAACCTTAAAACTGATTAAAACTCATGACATGTGCCTCAGTTCATTTGCCTTGCATTTCACCAACTTTTCAGTTTCCAGTGGGAGGGAGTGAGGTCCTGCAGGAGCTCCCTCTTCGAAAACCGCCTCAGTAGACTCTGAAGATATAGCAAGCACTCAGTGGCAGAACTATTGATATAGATTAATCATATTCAGTTAAACAATGCCTTACTGTAATCATTACCTTAAGCAGCTCACTCAGATCTTTGGCCAAGAAAGGCAGAACCGGCTCATTGGTCTGGTATTTGGTCAAGAAGCAGTTGAAGGTCCTGGATATCGCCGGGAAGAACTGGAGTTTAGCAATACTGAAGGGATCAGCTTTTGCCGCCTTAATGGTGTTGTTAGAAGCTGTGCCCGGGTTTGAGAGCTTCTTTTCCTTAACAGCATCCACGTACTGCATAATCAAATCAAATTTTATTTACATAGTTAGCAACTCAAAGCACTTTTTATGTTTTCCAAGGGGAAGCAAAAAAGCAATTTAGGAGAACTGTAAAAATTCTTCCTTGACCTCTCTTAATGAGACTATCATGTAAGCTCCTGGAAAATATTCAAGTAAATTTGCTACATAACAATTTTATGAAACGTGTGCATAGAAAAACAGTACATTTGGTAATCGTACTGGGACAGTAAGAAATGTAGCACCACTAAAAATTAAGGAGGAAGTTTATAAATACCTTCAAAATCATTGGCCAAACTTGAACTGTCTTGCTACCAGGGGGAGATTTTCAACCCATCTGCAGCTACAGAATGGTAGCGGAAAGCAGGTAGAGCCAGTGAACGCAGTGAAATCCTCCCTCCTTGCAGGAACATTTTACAAGAGGAAGTGAAGTGCCCGAAGGAGCTTGTCCAGTTGCCATGTGGTAAAGCCTGCCTTCACGGCATTGTGGAGGTTTCCCACAGTTTCCAGCCTTGATCAGTTGAGCTCCATATAGCTCTGCATGCTCTTTCTGAAAAGGTGTCCCAATTTCACATTGACATTGGGCCCGTCCATACTGATGGAGACAAGCTGCCTCATCTTCAATTTTGCAACACATTCCTGTGAATTGACACAGCGATAAGTTTATGAATGACAGTATGCCTTAAATGAACTATTCATGAAATACACATGAATTCAAATCAAACTTTATATAGCACTTTTAATAGACAAACATGCAGCACAAAGTGCTTTACATGTTAAAGCCAAGTCCTCATACGCACTCTGGATTCAGACATTTCACGACCAATTTTGTCACTCATTATGACATTTATTTATGGTATGTAGATAATTATCAGAAATACACCTGTTTGTCGTGCACATTCCCCGAAGCAAAAGGTAATATGAAAATGCCAGTTTATTCCTGAAACACACAAGTAGTAAGCTACTAAAAAAACACACACAAACATAGAAGAAAAAAATGAGATTCACTTACTTTGATGTGATGCAACAGGTCTTCAGCTGTTCCGTGTCCCAGGAATTGAGAAGCCAAATACCTGGATTAGACACAGTCATCCTCCCAAAAACGAATATGCACGTCGAGCTGCTTCTTGTTTGTTGACTGGTTGAGTGACTCGTCAAACATGAACGCAAACGGGCCAGCTTTGTTGATGGCGTCAATAAGCTGCATAAAGTATGGTGCTAGCCCGAATCTAATGATGTATCCGGTTTTGTTCTTGACACAGGTGCGCGTTTTGGCTATGTCCGAATCCGGAAACATTGATTTGAAAACGTTGGAAATGCCTTCGTTTCACTGCAGTGTCCAAACACCAGATAACCTCTGGTGCGCCACCCATAGCCACCCTGCTGTCAACAGAGGTCGTAGCCGAATTGGCTAGTTCAGCTGTGTTACTGGGTGGTGGTGTCACAGGAGCACAGAAGCTGGCGATGGACATCTGCTGCTGCGGCCAACGTCAGTCTTGTGGCTAACACTGCGCATGTGTGACTTCACAGCGTTTATGCCCATCGAAGCTACGCTAATCCTCTTTTTACAAAAAGTACAGTAAGCCTCCCGGTCATTATCACAGACAGGCTTCATCCACTTTAAATTCTGCCACCTCCAACCAAGAATTCGCAAACTTGCACTTGTCGTTTTTGGAGTGTGTTTCATGCCAGGAGTAGTGTGTGTTCCCTGTCGCAAAACAATGCGTGACGCCACCTGTGTACGCGGGAGACCGAGTTTAGCCGGCAGGCCGAGTACATCGCAATATTGCTGTCTTAAATGGTAGCCGGGAGGAAAAAAAATATACATTCATGCATACTTTTAGCAGTACAACTATTTGGACAAAGCTCGAATAACAACAAAATACCTTACAAAATTGGAGTTAAGAGTTTTAAATACCTTTTATGGTCCTTGATTTCCCCAAAATTGATTTATCAACTTTTAATACTTTTTTAAGCCCCCGTTTTGGAAATTCAGGTTTAGCCAGAGGGATTGACTTGGCTATTTAAACAAATTCTCCTTTTAAAATTGTATCAGTTCCATTAGTCCTAATTGTCAGCATTTAGGGATATATGCAATGTAAACGTACACAAAATAATTTCCAATGTACCATTTTATATTATAGGTATAGGTTCTCTATGATAATGATAGGGCCAACTTACCGAGGGTCGTGGTACCGCTACGTGTCCTTGGCTCTCTTTAAAGCAACTATGACGGATTATACCACTAAATCAAACCTGTCATACTATCAAGTTCTTATCTTACACCTGCATACATTCATTTCAGAAGTTATATTTTATTTGACAAATACAGATAAGGCCTGTATTGCTGTTGTTGCTCTGAGAACTAGGAAAGAAAATCTAAACTGGCGCTAAATGAAGGACCCCGCTGTGTTGTCATAACATTTAGTAGGTGCCCAACGAGCTGCCTAAATCAAAAAATATATTTATGTTTAATATTTCTGTCAAACAAAGTCAAAGCGTTGCATTTTTTTCAAAGATTAAAATTACAGAAGATAAATTAAAAAATAGAAGCTAAAAAGAATATAAAAATATAATTCCACATAAAATTATTTAGGTATAGCTTTTGTTGCTACATCTATTCACCCAGGCAGTCCGTTTTCAGATTCAAAATGCAAAACAAAGCATTAGTTGCAAATTTATATGCTGTGACCTCACGAGGGCGTTATAAACAAAGACAAAGCAACATATTTCAGAGTTCCAAACAACAGTTATAAAATCAGTAATTTCAGATTTACCAAAATCGAATGAGAGTACTCCTTGAGGCTGTGCTTGTTTTTATTTACAACTTAGACCTTAAACTGTTGGGGTTATGATAGAAGTCTTAAACTGTGTCTGCTACTGCAGACAGTCTGGTATTTTGCAGACATTTAAATGAGCTTCATAATTTTAGATAATGAAGTACTTGTTTCAACAGATCATGTTTGTGTTATTTTATATTTATAATCAACAAAGCTTGTGAAAACTCCAAAATTAACAATGTTTGTCTCAGTACTCTAATTTATGTTTACAGCACCAAAATTTAAAAATATAAATCATACAAATATGTTAACAAATACATAAAAGACAGCCATTCCTGACGTGTCTGCACAGTGTATTTTCAACTAAACATTATTCAACAGGAGGACATAGAGCATGTGTTGGTAACTACTTTCAGCAGTGCAGTAATACACATTTGGTTTATTACCTGACTAGTGGTACCACACAGCCTAGTTTCACTCTTGTAATGATGTTAGCTTTGTTCATTGCCTTGTTGGAAGACCCAACAGCAACCTAAAACCAGACTGACTGGCAGCAGAGTTTTACCGAACAGTTGTGGTTTACAATTAAATCTCTAGCGCATAACAACTTTACTTTATCCTTTAAAATGTCAACTTTATCTTCTTTTTTCACGATCCCTAAGGTTTGGTGTGTATGAAGCAGAATAACTGCCCCACTGCATTATGCTCACACCACCATGTTAGGCCAGAGACCATGGTTATTTTGTTGTATTTTTCAAATGGTCATTGGCAAACTCCAATCTGGTTAGGATATGACTGTCTGAGTGACCTGTTCCTGTGATGCTCTAAGCCTTCCATGACGAAGGGTCTTCACAAGTCTCCTTTGAAACACTATGCCTTGATTATTCAAATTTAAGCAATGATCATTTTTGCAGAAATCTTATGATTGTTATTGACATCTATGATGATCTCAGTGACTATGAAATGAAACAGGTTGTTGTCATCATTTACAGTCTAAAATGAATAAAAAGTCAATATTCTTCTGCATCAGTGCAGCCTGTTTGGGAAAGCTTCATCTGCTTCACTGAGCAGATGACGGCTGCTTCATCTGCTTCACTGAGCAGATGAAGGCTGCTTCATCTGCTTGGTCTGCTGCCTCTCAACCAAGTAAGACGTCTGGAGGACATGAGAGGATGACATTGTTGTCTGGAAATAAAATCAGGCATGTTGATAAGAACATTGTTAATTGTTGTTCCCAGCTCCAGAGTGGATCCACATCTAAATTCTGGAGGTCAGCCTGGAAAAGACCAAAATCATCTCTGTCAAAAGATTGTCCCTCTGTCAAAGCTCCGCATATTAAACCAAACTTCCCTAAGGATGTCAGGTGAACCATTTCCAAAAAAAAACAGTCTGGTGGGACCATGTTTTTAGGGGTAAAGGCCTTTTCCCTCCTTTGTCAAATAGATGTGTCCAAACAGCTCAGCTGATGTAGTCTCATCAGACTGAAGGAAAGACTTCCAGAACTCATTCCCAGGTTTCAAATGGTCACTGACAAACTCCAGGCTCGCTTTGATGTAACACTGTGTGAGTGATGGCATTTTCCTCGTGTGATTCCCTAAGCCATCCATCATAGAGAGAACAGGAGTCTGAAGACACACACAAAAAAAAAAAAAGTTCTGATACAGAGGATAACCATTCAACAGTGATGTGATTGAGAATTCCTGAATTGAGGTTGCTGCTCGTCTTTCTATGTTCTGGGTGCCAGATGTCTGGGTACAAGACTTGTGTTTTATAGTGAAGTCCAATTAGTCACCACAGATGTATCAAAATTCAATTACACAGAATTGTCTGTGAAGGTTCTCAGTCATCCAGGTCATCTTGAGTATTTAGTAGGAAGCATCTGGACTTCTTATCTTGTTTGAAGACATTTCGCCTCTCATCCGAAAGGCTTCTTCAGTTCTGAGGGTCAGTGCAGGAAACCCAGGTATTTAACCCAGAGTGGGTGGACACAATCACCAACAAAGAGGACGTGTTTGAAAGCACCAGCCTCGGGAGGCGGTCCTCTGGCTAGGCATCATGTGAGTCATTAAGGTCACATGAGCCCGGGTGTGAATCACTTGAGAGTGTTTGCCCCTCACCCCTGGTTTCGTGTGACACCTTGGGCTCACATGGCCCCAGATGTGTATGGGGGTTAAACCGCCTGAGGAGGGCTCCCAAGACAGCATTGTAGGTTGCAGACAAATGGTGTCTTAGTCCACCACCCCTGTTTAGAGAGGATAGATGGCCTCTTTTATGCCTCTTTCAAACCATCTGTCCTCTCTGCCCAGAACGTGGACATTGGAGTCCTCAAAGGAGTGATCTTTCTCCTTAAGATGCAGATGTACAGCTGAGTCCTGTCCTGATGAGGTGGCTCTCCTGTGTTGTGCCATGCGTCTGTGGAGGGGCTGTTTGGTTTCACCTATATAAAGGTCAGAGCACTCCTCTGTGCATTGAACGGCATACACAACATTGCTGAGCTTATGCCTGGGTGTTTTATCCTTGGGGTGGACCAGTCGCTGTCTTAAGGTCTGGCCCGGTTTGAAATTGACTGGAATTTTGTGTTTTGGGAAGATTCTTCTGAATTTTTCTGAGAGACCTGCCACATATGGGATAACTACGTTCTTCCGTTTTTCCCTTTCTGCCTCAGGTGGTTCTTTGTGGCGCCTTTTGGACGATTTGACAAAGGTCCACTTAGGGTAGCCGCATGTCTGGAGCGCTGTCCTGATTGCTGGAGGGAACCTTCTGGGCCTGGTCTTGTAGTGTCCGGATTACCCCCAGTTTGTGCTCCAGTGGGTGGTGGGAGTCAAACAAGAGGTACTGGTCTGTGTGTGTGGGCTTCCTGTAGCCCTCGATGCTGAGGTTACCATCCTTACCAAGAGACACCGCACAATCCAAGAAGGGCAAATTGTTATCCCTCATATCCTCCCTGGTGAACTTGATGTTCTGACCACAATACAAAGGCACATAGAGCCTTGGTGTTTGTGGCTTAGTGGATTTGACATACGCCCAGTTAGGGTATCCACAGGTTTTTAATGCTGTCTTGATGTGTTTGCGTTCCTTAGACTTCCCCTCTGTCCTTGTGGGAACATTTTCAGCCTGGTGATGTAGGGTTCTGACAACTCCCAGCTTGTGTTCCAAAGGGTGGTGACAGTTGAAGACCTGGTACTGGTCTTTGTGAGTAGGTTTCCGGTAGACTTCAATGTTGAGCCCTCCGTCCTTCTCAAGGTGTATGGAAAGGCAGCCTGTTCTCTTTCATGTCCTCCCTTGTGAATTTGATGTTGCTGTCTACTGAGTTAAGGTGTTCCATGAAAGCTTCTACCTCTTGGGTTTTAATCTTGACCCAGGTGTCATCCACATATCTGAAACAAATGGCTCGGTGTTGTTCCTTTGAAGGAGCTCAGTGCCCTACTTTCCACTTCCTCCATGTAGAGGTTGGCCACAATAGGAGACACTGGGGAGCCCATGGCGCAGCCATGCTATTGTCTGTAGAAACATTCGTTGTACTTGAAGAAGGTGGTGGATAGGCATAGGTCCAACAAATTACAGATTTGTTCCGGGGTGAAGTTGGTTCTAAGGTCCAAAGTGCTGTCTTGCATTAGTCGTTTTTGGACGGTTTCCACCGCTTCGGATGTGGGTATGCATGTGGAGAGTGAGGTGAGGTTTTCATTAGAAGCCAGTGTTTAATATGTTGAGCTTTGGAAAAGATCACCATATCCATCCATCCATCCATCCATTTTCTACCACTTATCCAGTTAGCACTTCATTAATGACTGCTGGGATAAAAATCAAAAATGAAACTCTGAACACTCAAGTAATAACAAGACTTCTACAAAGTTGGTTGGTACATTGATCAGAGGTGGCTAGTGGTCTTCTTACATCATGGAAACTCTGTTGAGAACTAGAAAAATTGCATTACTTGATGAAAATGCGAGTTGATGCTGCATGCAGAGATGCAAAAGAAGGCCCAGTTACAAATGCATCATCACTGTGACATACCCTCTGTACACTATCTGCATATGCAGTAAACATGACGCATCAGCTTGTTTCAAGCTTAGAACATGAGACGCAGGTAACTTTCAGTTGAATTCAACTGTGGCCATCGTCGTAGTTATAATACTAGAGGTATGAATGTGAGATGCGAATTATAGATTGACATCAATGTTCAGAAAAGACGTTAAAGACATCAAAGAAGATATAAAAAACATTAGAAA
>KV751356.1:4944535-4957206 GCA_001698575.1 Mola mola | reverse complement strand
GGAAAGATGAAAGAATATAAATATAAAAATCACAGAAAAAGATTAAGTATAAGTAAAAGGAAATAAGAAAATACATTCTCAAAATATTCAATAGGGGAAAAAAAATGGTGGAACCAACCAACAAGAAAAATAACTAGAAAACTATATTTCCTGGAAAAATAGTGTATGGATGGTCATTGCTGAAAATGAACTGCTCAATGCATTTGCTGAATTGCACAAATATGAAATGAAAACCCAGAAAATTAATATGCTACAACATTAGTTGACACTGTTTCTTTCTTCTTTTCTGTCTTTGATGTCACATGTAAGACATTAAAGACATCAAAGAAATTGACAGATTTACTGGTGTGGATGCTGCTTGCATTGTTACTATTGTTATATTCTGTTTTATTTGTTTGTATATTTATTAACTACTACTATCACTACTAATTAAGGATATTGTCTCTGTGGCCAGTCATCCTCCCCCAAATCAGTTGAATGGCACAGGGTATGCTTGTCCTTGTACAAGGTCTGTCTTCTGCAGTTTGGACCGGGTCACTACTTTTTCACATTTTCATTCCCTTTTAGATAATTTCCTGCAACAGTAAAAGACAAATGTTTAAGTGTTATAGTGGAAATGGTGGATCATCTTAATCATATACATTCATATTGTCAGGTTCCTGAATCGTGACTTATATAAAGAATGTCATGGATGGACTTACATTGCTAATGCACTAAGAAGTGAACAAATTTGTACGTAAGCCATGGCCTCCTTACATTATGGACAATACACTGGAACACACTTCTGCATTTGTAATATAAGTGAGAAATATAATAGTTATGGCAGGTGTGTTTTTAATTGTCTGCCACAGATAACTGTTACTATTTGTGTTAACTATAAATATTTGTGACAAAATATTCAGAGGCTGCAGACCCTTTCCCCATTCATGCAATTCCCTTTCATTTGACATGAATGCTATATAAGTAGAGTGAAATTTCTAAAAGATGTGCCAATTCACTAAGGAAATCATGATGATAGTATGTTGTAATCGCGCCTATGTTCATGTTTATTATAAACGTAAACCATTTTATGTAACGTTTATTTTAATTGCTACCAGAAGATTCCTCGGATCTGAGTCACACCGTATCATTTGATGGGGATAGTTTGTCCAAAACATAAGTTAAAACATTTGAAAGTGTTCTATTTTTAAAAAAATTTGGAGAATCCAGATCCAGATCATCTTTGAGGAAGACCGAGATATTGTGCAGACCGTCCCTGTGTTTTTCAAGTCAAAAAGTGCTGTAGTTTTTATGTTACGGGTCTTGACAGCCAGGCAGATGAACAGATAGAAAGATGTGCATGATTACCTTGAAGGTCATTACTTCCGAACTTGAAAGGAAAGAGTCTCTTCCATTAGCTGTGGGAAGTCGGGCTGCTGTGGATGCTACAGTTCATCCTTCACCTTTTGGAGAAAACTAACATTACAACGTTCTGCCAAATACAATCAATAAACTTACTACTCATATTCAGTCACTCAGTGTTTCAAAGTGTTCAGCATCCTATACAGCCTATAAGCTGTATTGTTTCAAATAATCATTTTTGGGACATCCATCCATTTTTACCGCTTATCCTGTTAGGGGTCGCGGGGGGGCTGGAGCCTATCTCAGCATCTTCGGCGGGGGACACCCTGGAGAAGTCATCAGTTCATCGCAGGGCTGACATATAGACACAAACAACCATCCACACTCACATTCACACCTACGGGCAATTTAGAGTGACCAATTAACCTAACCCCCAGTTTGCATTTTCTTGGATTGTGGGAGGAAGCCGGAGTACCCGGAGAGAACCCACACAGACACAGGGAGAACAAGCAAGCTCCGCACAGAAACGCCCTGACCCGGAATCGAACCCAGGACCTTCTTGCTGTGAGACCACAGTGCTAACCACTGCATCACTTTTGTGGACATAACACTGGAAATTACTTCTTTTTTGTTTGATTTTTTGTTTCTGTCATAATAACAAAAAATAAGAGTAAGAAACTGCCACAGATCCCTCCAATAATGCAAACTGACATGTCATTCAACACAATGCTGCACACCTTCTTCAGCTGTTAGTGGGGCAGGTTCATTTGAGGGATGGGGAGACAGGGCTTCTGAGCCTCAACAACTGATTTAGCATGAATTTTTAGACAAAGTTTCCCTTCAACAATTAAATTTTGACTAAACAAGGAATGAAATGTAAATACCTTTTCTGTGAAAATATCAAGCAACGAATGTTAGGGGAGAAACCTCAGCTAACCCAAATAACCCAATACTGAGGCATAGCTGGAAAAAAAAGCAGTTGAAAAATTGCTATAGACTTTGGTTTTGAGCTCAGTCTGTAATCATCACCATAGTAAATACACTATTACTACTACTACTATGACAGTGACTACTACTTTTAGTTTTACTACTACTAATAATAACAGTTGGATATGATAACATGACATACTGTATGATGAAAACTCACTACAATAATGCCATACAGTATATTTATTACAACAGTATACTATAGTGTATTATATTATATTATGGTACATAATAGATACGTTGTACACCATTCAGAGCTAGACTGTAGTTTGCTTAATGCCCCCTCTTTTTAAGACTCAGCTGCTAAGTAAAACAAAGCAGTATCCCAATGATCAACCCAAGCTGGTTGATCATTCCATCTTCCTTTTTGACGAATTGCGTGACATAGCTACTGTCACCCTTTCTTCTTTCTATCTACTCTTTGTTATCTTTTTTCCATTTTTGGAAGCCAGACTTATGAGACACAATGCTGCTCTAACAGTACTTCAAACCATATTCATCACATGCAGTTCTTGGCTAGCAAACGCCCTGTGTGCCTGGTATTCGGGGAGGAAACAAACCATTTCTTGTAAATAGACAGTTGTGTTGGCTGAATCTCTTTTGTTTTTGCACACAAACGTGAAAAATAAATAATTAGTTTTATTCTTATATAGTGAATAAACTCTACTTACAACAATTTATAATGATAGAATGAAAAATATAAAACAAACAAACAAATAAAACGCTTAATGTTCTAATAATTTCCAGTGTCCCTGACAGTCATGGGCACTTACAATCATCCTAATGCCCACATATGACACCCCTTTAGAGTAGTGGGCATTTCTCTATCTATGGGTGCCATCTATCTATGATAGTTTTAGGCCTAGATTCCCCATTATGCAACTCGAGTGACAACATTGTTCAGTTGTGCTTATAGCTGCTATTATGGCCTCGAGCAGGTGAGGAACAGACTGCAGACATCTGCTCAGCTAACTTTTTTCTAACGTGTCAACAAGATAATAATTATTATTGTCTTCTTCTTGGTGCCAAGCAACAGACTTCAGCCAGCTCCCTCTGAAGCAAAAAGAGGCTTTATACATTCTTTTTCGTATATGCTCAAAATACATAAGAAATGTATGATTCAATGGCCTATGGATCCTTCTCAGTTTTAAGCATGCTATTATTCAGCCTTTGCTGCAGAAATCTACTGTCATGGTTTGCATTTTTTGTCTTTTGTTTTCCTTGAGTTTCCATGTTTTCTGTTTCGGCTTTTTGTTAACAGCAATATTAAAACCCTGATCAGATCTCCACTCATGAACAAACTGCTCCACAATTTCAGTTGTAACTCACAGCCAGTGCTCACCCAGAGTTTTGTAGTTCTCCTGCCTCCAGTGACTTTGCCTACACTAATATGTAGTAGAGGAGTCGTCCAGTGATCAGAAGGTTCCTGGTTCAATCCCAGACCTTGCAGTTAACATGTCGAAGTGTCCTTGAGCAAGACACTGATGCTGCGCCCTCAGTGTATGAGTGTGTGTTGTTAATGCTCCTGATGAGCCGGTGAGGCAATCACTGTCAGCAGTGTATGAATGTGTGTGTGAATGGGTGAATGCAAAATCTGTCGTGTAAAAGTGCTTTGAATGGTCAAAAATGACAGAAAAGGACAGGACATTTACCATTTTACTGCTAATTTGAATTTGGAGGGTTGAGAAGCTATCTTACATCATTATTATGATTAGATGCAAATGTTTATAATTTTGACTTAATTGTTATTGTCTAATATGTTGTCTTTTTTACACCAAGTTCAGAGCATCGCAGCTGTTTCTGAGATGTAGAGCAAATATAAGTTCACTCAAGATAATTGACATGTGGTTGTGTTCAGTTTCATTAAGGAACTTTCTTTCTATCCAAACAACAAGGTTTCAAAGTTCAAAAGGAAATGGGCGGCTGCTCATGCACAGGTAGCTAGTGCTTGTGACTGGACCGGATGTAAAGATTAATGGCGTTGATCATTTCTGGAAAGAAAGTATTTTTCCTTTCTTTTTTTTTTTAGTGCTTTAAGCACATCAAACAAAGAGAAATCTAGTACAATTATATCTGAGAGAAGGCAGAAATGTATAAAACCCACCAACACCAAAGTTATCTAAATATATGGATAAATGATAAAATGGGCTACAGGAAAAGTAGGAATGTATGAATTTGAGATTATCGGGTTAACTGTCCCTTTAAAGTAGGCTGCAACAAACAGTTTTATTTTGTTAGACCTGTATGGACAAAATAACAGGAAAAATATCTGCACCCACAATTAATAGCTTTGGTGATTCTTGAGACATAGTTACATTTTCCAGATGTTTCAGGTTTCAGGGACTTCGTACAGGTCAATCGACTGGCTAAGACCCACCACCATTATTGTTTTTGAAGAAAACCTTGATCCAATGACACTTTTCAATCCTAATGGGGGACGCCATGTTGTCCAGTGCCCGTACTTGGACAAAAAAAAAAGACTTTTTACCTTCATCACATCCCCTATGTTGCCTAACAGCCACTTTGCAAAATGTAGGATGTGGTGAAACAGTTCAAAAGTTTGAGCGGGCCGCTTCAGCCACTTCCTCACTAGAAATATTTTGATGTTTTCAGATACTTAACTTCAGTTTCCACTCCTCTGGAGATTACCCGACAACTCACCAGTCTGTATAGCTTGACCTCAATTACTCAATTACTCAATTACCTCATTACCTGTACATTCACACGCAGGGCAGCTATACCTCTGTCCTCCTGCATCCACCCACTTGAATCTGTTGACCTGCTCTGAGGAACTGTTCACAACAGTTCACTGCTATTTTAGGTAAAACAGCTTTTTAACTGTATCTGCTCTTTCCTGCCTCTGGTAAACTGTGACAGAAAATGAATCTTAGGTGTTAAAGAGTGGATGGGATAGGTTATTGGTCTAAGTTGTTTGACTTTAACTAGTCTTCCTACTTATTTTGGTGTTTCACATCACAATAGTGTCTGCGTGGGTTCTCTCCGGGTACTCCGGCTTCCTCCCACAGTCCAAAAACATGCAGACTGGGGGTTAGGTTAATTGGTCACTCTAAATTGTCCGTAGGTGTGAATGTGAGTGAGAATGGTTGTTTGTGTCTATATTTTGTTTGTGTCTGAAGATGCTGACATAGGCTCCAGCTACTGCCTCAAACTATCATCTTGCCAGTGGGTCAATAAAAATGCCGTTCTAAATTTTCTTCTTTTGACAAAGCTGTCATCTATTTAGTGTTTTTTTGAACACCTGCAAAATTATACTAAGTATGACAGAGCTTGTATAGACTAATAGAAAGCACTAACTTGGAGTGTTCCCACAACCACGCTTGACTCTTTAATCACGTGAGGGGTGTTTAGGGAGATGCTCCAGAATATTAACTGTTGTATCAAGAAGATGGGACTAAGACAGCGGAGGATGTGATGGAGAAGCGGTAGAGGAAGTAACAAATGGAGGGGAGGGGGACAGAAAGCTAGTGATTATCAACAAAAAATAATACAAGAACATTAGTTTTCAGCCTAAGATCAGTTCCAGACTGAAATGTCAATTTGCCAGAGCCTTGTGCACTTCCAAACATCTAATAAAACCATATTGTAGTTCAAAATTAAAGCTGTAATGGAAGCATTCTAGAGTATTTTCCTTTGCAGTCATTAAAAACATTGAAACACCAGTTTTGTTTCTTTCTGTTAATGGGTCAGTGGCTCATGAAGAAGTCAACTTCTGCCCACTGATTCTGATCTTTTCTTTTTCCAATAATAGATGTAAATCACTTTTCATACACACCTGAATGAGCTGCCCATCTCCTGTCCCAACGAAGAAAACTATCCAGGCCTTCTGCCTCACTGCGAGCACAGAGGTCATGTAGTTCTGCCTGAAGAGCACCATTTTTGGCTTCAGCATCTTTGGCTGTGCAACACAAACACGTTGATCATCAGATTTGGATCAAACAGGTATGTATGGATATCAAAGTAATGAAGATACCTGAAACTGACGGCGAAATTACCCACCTTGCTGATCAAGTGTAAAAAAAATTGGGTCTTGTTCATTTACATGGACATTTGAGTTATTATAGCAGCGGAACTTAGTCTCATCTGCTGACCTCTTATCCACCTTCTTCAACAGTTTGAATAACAGTTTTAATTTAACTTCGTAATAATAAAACAAGTGTCCACCTGAAAAAAATTGTTCCTTCTTCAAACATGCTCTCACAAACAGAGAAGATAATGCAATTGGTAATAACTGATAATGACTTTTGTGACCATTCTTTTGGAGGAAATATTTGAGATCTGTAGAACCTTCCCTGGGAAAAACTTGATTGCAATTGAATGGTATTTGGTCTGAAATTCTGAATTTATGTTTCATGCTTAGTTCATTCCTCTCTGAAAGCGCTTTGTAAATGATTACTTTAAAAAAATTATAGTCAACAGGGTAAATTTAGCCAGCAAGATAGGTTATTTCTATGTCAGTGGCTCTCTTGACACTACAGAATCACCATCCGTCTCTCAGTAGAAGCTTAATGAAGACAGACTTAAAACAATGGCTGCTTCAACAACATCCCATCACTCTAAAAGGCTCTGTTAGTAATACCTACCGACACTTTGGCCTTGAGTGCACAGGCAGAACTGCAGAAGTCCGGATCTGCATCGCTCTTTCCGGTGAGATCAGGGCTGATGTCAAACAGCACCAGCTGGGTGTTCATCCGTTCTACATCCACACTGAACACGCCGCTCCAGATCACCCGCGGCCCACCCGGGATCACCGAGGAGGCCAGAAGTCTGCTGCCCGTAGCAGCATCAGACACATAGAGAGTGGCGCCCCTCAGAGACTTGAAGGTCTGGGTTTTCCCTTCTTTGCCTTCAAGCCAAATAAGACGGACTTTATTACCGTTGTCTCCTGAAGGGACGTTGGAGAAAAGATAAATGATTGAATCAACCTGAAATCCATCTATAAACTCCATTTCGATGTTGCCTTCACGTTTGATCGCACTATTAATAAAGTCAGCATTGCAAGAAAATATCGATCCTGGTTGATCGTTGTTCGTATTATGAAGATGCACCGCATCTGATGTAGAAGAGCAGCTTGTGCGTATGTTTAGTTGCTGTGAGGCGCTCAGAATGTAAGTCTCGGCTCTGGTCTTCTGCACCTTCACCAGGAAGGCGACGGACGCGTTGCTGGGCCACGGGGGGCCAACTTGGAAGTGTTCACTGAGCAGCACATTTGAAATGTCCCACAGGTCGAGCACCTCGCAGTAACCGCATTTGTTGTCGGTCACACCGCAGCTGATCAGAGTGTTATTTTCAACAAACGGTAATAATATGTTGACGCTGAAAGTTGCGTTCCCCTCATCCGTACCAGACACCCGGAGAAACTGCTCGTCCTCCACTCGTTTACTACTCGTCAAGACTCCCCTCAGACTCAGACTGTGGACCAGACGCAGGTCTTGGCTGAGCTGGTACAGCTTCTCCTCTGTAGCGACGTAGACGGTGTTGTTGGCCACGGCGAAGTGGCGGATGTCTCCGTCAAGTCCAAAGCCTCCACCCTCCCACAGACACCGACACGGTTCTCCCCAGACAATGAACAACAGAGCTGGCAGCAGGGTCATCTTGCAGCAGCTGCAGCAGTGAGAAGCTCCTCAAAGCTCTCCGCTCTCACTCCTTCAGGGTGTCGCTGGAGTCGTGCGTAAAAGCGCAGTGCGCCTCAGTTGGAACGTGATGAGAAGTGCGTCATGTGCTTCACGGGAAGTGCAAACACATCGACAAGTATCTATCACGAACTGAACGGCGAATAAGCAATGTAAACAAAACAACAACAGGCAGTTTAAATGTCACTGAAATATGTTTTATGCCCACATGTTGCTGACATCTCGGCTCGCCTGTGTATTGGTTTCATCGATTGATGTCATGGTGGCACTGTAGTAACAGTTTGAACTTAAAGGACGCAAGACTCAAATGGAAAGCATCCCCACTCCCTCCCACTGCACCTGCCTTGTTTTCTGTCATCTGAACAAGGCTCTGGAATAAGCTTAGCTGGAAGAAAGCAGAACAGAGACCAGGAGCTTGAATGTATCCTGAAAAAGCCTGAAGGCTGGAAACTGATCACCATCACCTGGAGCAGAAGAAGACCTTTCTGATGGAGGAGATTGAGAAATCAGCAGCTTCCTGTCTGGTTCAGCTGGAAGAGCAGAAATAGGAGAACAATAATCTTGTGGCTGCTGTAAATCAGGTTGAGCAGTGGTTGGACATCTATTACATGAAGTAGCAGGACGAAAAGTTGTCTCTCCCTCAGGACATAGAAGTAGCAGGAGTGAGAGGAGAGGGAGAGCTCCATGACGATCTATATGGAAGAACTGCAGAGTCAGAGCACTTGAAGAAAGTTCTAGTGCCAGGATCCAGATCCACGATCAGGAACAGACAGAATCACACACATAGGTTACTGTATGTTTATCATTAATCAGCTGATGCAGCTTTTTGTAAAGGGCTGTTTGAGAGATACGACTTGATGTCACAAGTATTGTAAGGTCAGCGTGGCTTCACTCTCTTTGTGGGACATTGACACTGTTCTTCACAATAGTGTAATTACAAATGTGCATTCTTAAACCTGATCTGGATTATTCAAAATAAAATTAACTAGAATGCACTCAGAAAGTGAAAACCTCCACCAATATAGCTAAATTCGCTACAACATATGCTACAAGAAATAAAGGTTTAACTTTCAAGGTGAGTTTTTTTTTCTGTGAGGTCATATCTCAGCTTTCTACCAGACTGTGGTATTAGTGGTTGTTTTTGGCATTCTTAAGTGTGATTATTCGGTCAAGGTCATTTGATGTGAAAAGGAACACTTATTGGCACCACCTGATGAGTGATACATAAACCACAGAGTCAAAAAGGTGTGCCTTTGTGATAGAGCCTAAGATTGGTTACAAAATGACAGCAGGTAGACATCTATGTCAATTCACTGAAGGGAAATATCTGGGAAAAAAAATAGGCTTTTTGACCTTGAAAGTCCAAAAGTTAATTATGTGTAGCTAGTGCCATAAGCTTCTAAATGATACCATTTGGACTTCTCCATTTCCATTATTTTCAGAGTTTTGGCCAAAAAAGACAATTTTGACCTGACTCAAAATACATTATATGCTATACAATTATTTGATCCTCTGCTAAATTTGTAAGTTTGCCTTCTTACAAAGAAATTAGCGGTATCAAGTTTTTATGGTTGTGTCAAAAGACAGAATATCAGTCGTAAATACATAAGAAACACACAATATAAAAGTTATAAAATGTTGTGCATATTATTGAGTGAAATAAGTATTTGATCCCAAAGCAAAACATAAGTTAGTACTTGGTAGAGAAACCCTTGTTGGCAAGCCCAGTGATGAGATGTTTCTTGTAGTTGGTCACCAGGTTTGCACACAACTCAGGAGGGATTTTAGTCCATTCCTCTTTGCAGAAAGTCTCTAAATCCTTCAAGTTTCTTGGCTGCCGATGGAAACTCGAAGCTTTAGCTCCCTCCACGGGTTTTCTATTGGGTTGAGGTCTGGAGACTGACTAGGCCACTCCATGACCTTAATACGCTTCTCGTTGAGCCACTCCTTTGTTGCCCTGGCAGTATGTTTTGGGTCATTGTCATGCTGGAAGACCCACCAACGACCAATCTTCAGTGTTCCTGCTGGGGAAAGGAGGTTTTCATTCAAGATTTTAACGTACATGGCTCCCTTCATTGGCCCCTCAATGCTATGAATTTGCCCTGTACCCTTTGCACAAAAACAGCCCCAAAACATAATGTTTCCACCTCCATGCTCGGCTGTGGGAATTGTGTTCTTTGGGTCATACTCACATTTTTTTCATCCTCAAAACACAGCAGCTAAAGTTGATGCGAAATGGCTCAACTTTGATTTCATCTGACCACAGCGCTTTCTCCCAAGCCTTCTGAGTCATTTAGATGTTCACTGGCAGACTTACGCAGGCCTGTAAACGTGCCTTCTTGAGCAGGGGGACCTTGTGGACACTGCAAGATTTCAGTCCATTACGGCAGAATGTGTTACCAACTGTTTTCTCGGTGAGTGAGGTCCCAGTTGCCTTGTGGTTTTAGGCTGCTCCCTCACTTTTCTCATCATCTTCTTCACTCCACAAGGCGAGATCTTGCAAGGAGCTCCAGACTGAGGACAGTCGATGGTCATTTTGTGTGTCTTCCACTTTCGAATAATGGCGCCAATAGTTGTAACCTTCTCACCAAGCCTTTTGCTGATTCCAGCCTTGTGCAGGTCTACAATCTTGTCCCTGACATCTTTTGACAGCTCTTTGGTCTTACTGATGGTGCTATAGAGATTGGAATGGAAGAAACTGATTCCAAGAGCAGGTGAACTTTATACACATGACGAGTTAAGATCAAGAGTATTGGTAATTGGTTGATTGTGCACAGTTGTGTGCCACATGGGCACCAGCCAACTTGTGGGAGCCAGAATTCTGGGTGAGTTGTTGGGGATCAAATACTTATCTCACTCAATAAAATGCACAACATTTTATAACTTTCATGTTGTGTGGTTTTTTGCATTTTCGACTGATGTTCTGTCTATTCCCATAATCAATGAACAAGCATAAAAAACGAGTCCGCTTATTTCTTTGTAAGTAGGCAAACTTACAAATTTAGCAGGGGATCAAATAATTATTTCACTGACTACAAAATACGCAAGGAATTGAACACTGATTGGGACAAACAGTTAGGTCCATAAGTGTTCGGACAGTGACACACTTTTTTAAAATTTTGCCTCTGAACAAAAAAAATAAAGATACACTTCAAAATGTGTCCTGATACTTCCATCAGCAACCTGGCAGCAATACATGCCCATGCCATAACATCGCCTCCACCATATTTGACTGATAGTGTGGTATTAAATCATGACCTGTTCCTTTTCTTCCCCAGACTTTTCTCTTCCAATCATAATTACAACTTTATCTGGGTTTCATATGTCCAAAGACTCTTGATTCCAGAACTTGTCAGGCTTTTCAAATTTTTTTAAAGATAATTCTAATCTGGCCTTCCTGGTTTTGAGCGATACCAGTTGTTTGCACCTTGTTGCAAATCGTCTGTATTTACGCTCATGAAGGCATCTCTTGAGCCTTTCTCTTTGAGAGTGTTCTTGACTTGGCTGGAGGTTATGAAGAGGTTTTTCTTCATCAAGAAAATAATCCTGCCATCATTCACTTTAGTTGTCCTTCATGGTCTTCCACTTCCTTTTGGTGTTACTGAGCTTGTCAACAGATTCCTTCTTTTTAAGAATTTACCAAACTCCTGATTTGGTCACTCCTGATGATTTTTATATCTCTAACTTTTGTTGTTTTATAAGCCAACTGATGGCCTCCTTCACTTGCATCGACAACCGTTTGGACCTCATATTGAGCTACCAAATGCAGTTTTAACACTTGGTACAAGCTCCAGCTGGACCTTAAATCTGCTTAATTTGTCATGGAATATTGTGGGAATAGACCACAATTGGACAAGAAACTGCTGGATAGAGAATTGTCTCAAATGAAAGCCAAAAACCTAAACTTCAATCACATCGTGATTGCCTTTTTTTTTTTTTCCCCAAATCCATTGTTGTAGTATAGAGAAAAATAACAAAAATGTTGTCACTGTCCAAATATTTAAAGACCAAACTGAATAAACTACTAGTATCAAATATAATTAGGGAGCATATTGCCGAGAAATATGCTCATGCTGCATTATTTGCATTATATGAATTGGACATGTTATAATGCAGTTTTTAAAGTGTGCATCTATTTCTATTTCCATATCAAGATTACAGTATGTATAACTGAGTGCACATTAAAACTGGACGTGCCAATAAAGTTGTTTTTCATTAAAAGGTAATGATATGTCAAAGATGTGTTCACATTTCCATTCAAAGCCTAAAAATCTGTTGGGTGCATGTTGCACTAAATTAACAAGGAAGAGTTTGTGGTCACATGTGTGCATGAAATCACATGCTAACACGGCATATCAATAAATCCACATTCTCCTTTGCTCAGACAGTTGGAGACACAAACACAGATTCAGGTGAGAGCAAACAGTAGTATCACATTTATTCACTGGTCAGTCATTTCTAGTTTCTAGTATAGCTAAAGTGAATACAGTATAAACATCAGGTCAATTGCAGTAGGCCGGAGGCACAGCATTGATTATTTTCAATTAAATTGTTGCTGTCTTTAGTACCTCAACTATTTGGGAAAAAATACTCATATTGTTAACAATGTTGTTAATATGCCAACCACACAGAGACAGCAACTGTGGCTCCTCTGAAGTTAGACAGTAGTTATTATATATATTTATATATATA
>KV751356.1:4933000-4944447 GCA_001698575.1 Mola mola | reverse complement strand
ATATATAGCGGTATTAACACCTTCTGAAAAAAAATTGAGGAAACCTGTCAGCTTCTATGATTTAGACATTCACTGCTGCTGAGTTTTCAGCAGACTGATCTCTCCTTGAAGTGTTACAAGCTAATGTAAAAAATTCTGATGGATCATCACCACAACCTGTTAATTCGAAGAGTAAATTAAATAATACACCCAACTTAATAAAGCTACGATTGTACCACAAACAAATCGTCACTATTGGTAATATTTTAGGATGGGATTGTCTTATCCTGTTGAGTCCAACTGTGTTAGTACAAGTAATGGAATGTTTTAAAATCAGAACATCACAACAAAATTACAGCATTTGGTCAAACTACTTGTAATCTCATGGAAGTCTGAAAATTACAGTTTCAGAACACTCAAAAAGGAAAATTCATAATTTTCTATTCACACCTGCACAAAAGTAAAGCTGAGAACAGTATTGCTGCATTCTCGTAAACAACGGAACAGACTGGGGAGTTGTTTTAAATAATTTTGGATAAAAGTACTCCTTATAGTCATCCAGCGCAGTCAAATTTTGCAGAAGCCCCAAGATTAAACATTTAATTACACCCATTTTACTCCAAAATCCTCTTCAGACAGGGTGTAAGTTAATGCTTTTGGATAACGGCTACAGCGCAGAATTTTTGTTTGGACTTGCAAAGTCTTGGATAACTGGATGAGCTGTGTGTAACCAGTGCGTGGTTTAATTATGTCTTTTTTGGAGCAGTTTAAAACAAGAGCCCAACTTTGCAGCTCTCCTAAACAACAGAATTCTTCAGGAGAATGCTGCATCACTGTGTAGCTGTGAGACTCCAGAAATGTAGACAATGACATGAATTTTAATTTTTGGATGAAGAAAAGAGGCTCCTGTGTTTGGTCATTTATCGTTAATTTTCCTTTCTTGAGTTGTATCCTAATACTACTCTAATGATGGTAAGTGCACTTCTCAGAAACAAATATTAAAACAAGGTCACCTGGGATCTAGGACCACAATGCAACAACTTTTTTTTCTAACAATTTCTTCAAAGAATTTAGAGGTTCTCAATTTGATTTCCAATAAATTTGTAAATTTTCTAGGAGCCTGCAAAGGTTGGTCTCTTCCTTTCACTTTCATTTCCCTTCACTGCTTCAGGACGGGCAGCTCCCTCGGCTTAAAGAAAGCCTGAACCATCCCCATGCCAAACAGGTACACTTTAGCATCCACTGAGATTTTTTCTTTCTTCAGCACCTCTGTTGGGAGAAATACAACAAGTCAGAATTTAGTCTGTGTTTTTGGTCTGAGTGCTTTTACTCTCTCACGCAGACGTCACTGCGATGGCGTCTGTAATTAAACCTCACCGTCTATTTTCAACTGGAACTCATCGAGTGGCAAAAGAATGACTTCGACAAACTCTGAAGGAGACAATAAAGGCTTTTGTGGTAAATTGCTTTTCGATAGACAAGGTTTATTTCTGATACAAAAATGACGATAACTCACCTCCATCACCTGCAGAAGAACAAAAGAGAACAAGATTATCTATGTTCATCCATTAATTAGTCTGACCATTATTGTCACAATTAATCATTTAGTGTATAAAATGTCTACAAATTGCCATAAAATATTCACATTTTCATTTTTTTTTGTTCTCCCATCAGTCCGAAACCTCAAACTCATCATTTCACTACATTCAAGTCCTAAAGTATTAGGCAGTGACACAGTTTTTGTTATTTTGCCTGTGTACACCACCACAATGGATGTGAATTTAAGCAATAAGGATGTGACTGAAGGGTAAGTCTGCTTTTAATTTAATTTAAGGGGTTTAACAAAAGTTTTGCATTTACCATTTTAGTAATTACAGCCATTTTTAAATACACAGTTCCCCATTATATTGTTCAATTACATCTGAGCCTTTCTATGCATAAAATGGCTGTAACTCTTGAAATATAGCTGGCAGCACTTTGCTTGAGACTACCTGTTCAGTTTGTGCTGCAGATTTCCCTCGAGAACTGAAGGCTTTCACACCGCTAGCCTTCCACTCCTGCTACACTAAAGGGATGTGTTTCATTGCACTGAGGAGAGCTGATCAAGTCTACATGACAGTTCCTTAACACACATCTGCTTGTGGACAATGAGATATCTATGGCAGTGTGAACATTTTTAAAACAACAAAATTTCATAAGCAAATACTTGCAGCATTTTGGTTGGTTTTAATTTAAACTTCAGAGTAAAGCCACACTCAGACAATGTTACAGGTGGACGTCTTTGCTCTGGATGCCACTGAGCTACTGCCACAAGAAAACCATTCGACCCTCCTCATCGCTATCATATTTAGAGTCATTATCACCAACAATTCTGCATTTCTGCCATAACTACACTTTTTTTGCTGTTGCTTTCACTAACCATTCTTAAGTAATTCTATATTACACAAAACATTATGTTACCGGTAAGCCTTGCTTTCACTAAGCTATCCAGGCTACATGGGGCCTCTGTCCCTATTCCCAGGTAATGGTGGAATATGGTAACTGAATCCTGGAGAGGAAAAAGAAGCCCGCTGATGGAGAAGGCGAAGGCGGTCAAGGGAGAGAGTGAGGAAACTGAGGGAAAACGTGTGAACAGACGAGCATTCACTCGATGGAAAGTGCTCCTGAGTTGTATCCAAATCTGTTCACCTGTCAAAAAGGGTTTGCTCTGTACCACAGGGAGAGGGTTCCTTACAGATATTCTTCTGACAAGATAATTAACATGACCTGCCTACTAATTAATACGGTTCACAGCACTCAGACCAGAGTTTTTATGTCCAACTGGTGTTCTTACGGTTGTTTGTACTTTGTAGCCAGGCTGGCTACAGGCTTTAAATCTGTGTGTTTGCATACTGATAATGCTGTTTGTAGAACAACAAAAGCACTGGTATCTGCAACAGTGCGTGTGACCTGTTTGACCATACATATATAAGACTGGAATCCAAAGAAAGCATCACAAGGTGCACCTTGACACCAACACTGTAAGTGTGTTCCGTCAGCCGGCCACAACTCTGTATCAAAGCAAGAAGTGATGAGATTGAAGAATATGATGAACCCCTAAAATAAACTACTACAAGTGCAAAAGAGTCTGCTTACCGAGCTGTTGTGTGGGGTTGATATTCTCCATTTCGTCCCCGTTGATGTTGACCAGGACGATCTGGGTGGTGCAGTTAGACAGGCCGGGGTCCAGACAGGTCACTGCAATCCAAACAATAATGAGGCATGTGTGCTGAACCCCTCTGACACATGAGAGAGATAAGGATAAGATGCAGCAAGAGATGTGGGTAATGCAATCAAAATTACAGTGATATCTGTGTGTGATGATACCTGGGGTGACACTGACCACTTCGCCTTTGTAGCCAGTTTCTTCTTTTAGCTCCCTCACCGCAGCAACCTCAGCGTTCTCACCCTCGTCAATCAACCCTTTAAAATGGTTTAGCAACAACACAAGACAAAGAAAGTTGTATAACAGATTGAAGGTCTGTGTGAAGAATTTTAGGAGAGTCTGACCTGCAGGAAACTCCAGAGTGTAGCATCCCAAAGGGGGGCGAAACTGCTTCACCATCACTACGCAGTCTTTGTGTAGTGTCCGTTTAAGCAGAGCAATGATTCCCACACCTGTGGAGGGAGTGCGCTACAACTGTGAGCAAAAGTGTGAGCAAAATGGGGCTCAACAAACAATTACAAACTATTAACAAACAGACAAGACCACAGACCATCAGCTTCTGTGTTAGCTCGTCTAGTCGTCCTTTTCGACGTCTCCCAGATCCTGGGTTGATGAGAATAAAGAGTGAAGCAGACACACAAAAAAAAAAACCCGCTTACAATAGTTGTGTCAGTTGAAGAGAGAGGAGTACCTGGTGTTTCCAGCAGGGTCTACGTATGTCGTCTTCTCCAGCATCACCCATTTTCCTGCTGCAATGACCTGCAAAGCATAACATAAATGCACCGTGCAGTTTTAAGAGCTCAGAAAAGAAACTAAATCCCTAAAAATACAACGTCAGCTCTACTGATTTTACCGAAAAACAACCTATAGAGAAATTCTCTTACAGCAAAGCAATTATTTTATGTGAATCTCTTAAAAATCTAAATATGTAAGCACAAGTTTCGTTTAATGTGAAATGTTTGATTTCGGTGCACGTCCATCAAAATCATATACATCAATCAATAGGACTGGGACGATATGCTGTAGTGCTGAATGTGCCACCCTAGAAAATTTAGTGCAATATATTGATTCTGAGAAGAAAAACGGATTAAAATGACCCAAAAATCACAACACTTACAAATTGCCAATGTCAATATATTGTTAATCACAATAAGTAAGCAAAGAGAGGCATCATTAAACAGGCAGCACTTTGCTTGAGACTACCTGTGATGATACTACGTTATTGAATATTGACAATGCCAGTTTATCATGTGTCTTTTCAAACTATAATTATAAATTCAGCTTTCAAGTGATGAACAGACCTGCAAAAACCAATGCAATCACAATTTGAATACAAAATCCTCCAGTTAAAAATAATTTTGACAAATTCCTGCAAATACACGATTTTCCGTCGTAGTTTTCTATTTATTTGAATAACATTTTACAGGAGTAGTACATTACAGCTTCAAGTAAGCGTTAATATGGGGTATTTTAAGAGCAGTCATAATGTTCGTTCAGAGAAATTTCATGAACAAAACCTCTAAATAAACAAATGTACCTCTTCTTTAATAACTTGTGGAGCAGTGCTGATTTTGGGCTTCTCGGTGTTGCTCATTTTCAATATCGGGGGGCTGAAAACGGAGGAAATAGAGAAAAGTCGAGTTAGAGAGTTTCATGTCAAAATTAACACCATTTTATGCAGGTTCCGCTGAGAATTTAAAAAAAAACCACCAACTCAGTGTTGACGAGCATGGACCTTTCTGATCCTGAGTTGCTCAAATAGCTGTAGGTTTCCACGTACAGCTGATCAGTTCGTTTTCATGTTTATTTTAAGACAGCTACCCGTTTTGCTTCAAAAAGTGATACCGAGGTTCAAACTTTTAACAATAATTTTAAAAGGAAAAATTAAACCTGACTCACGTGAAATCCCAGTGGCGTGTAAGAAGCAGCAGCAGTAGAGATAGAATAAAAGCAATCACGAGTCACTCTGACAGTACTTACGGATACCCCTGATGTTCTCAAAGTTTAGTTTTATCACTCGGATATTTAAAAAAAAGCAAACAATACATACCGCCACTTCTATCATATATTTAAAACTAGAGTTCATTAGCATAATAATTTACATTGAATTTTTTTTCATTCTGGCAGCGTTAAAAGATGACCTGTCTGCATAGACGCGCGCTTATAGCTCGTTGAGTGAGCGATCTGTTAAATAAACGATCTATGTCGTATGGCAGCGGGTTTTACGTTTTCATGTGCACCTAAAAAAGGGGTCCCCCCCCCCACACACACGGAAAATAGATATTTATTTTATAATTTGAACAATAAATCCTTCCGTTTCCACAGAGATGATTTGAATCCATGATTGATTCATGATAATGCAAGAAAATTAATAAATTCAGCTGATCATAGCTTTTCCAAATAGCAGGCGTTCGGACGATATTTCCTGATGGACACCTTCCCGTTACAGGATATTGCAGCATGAAGAAGGAGCAAGTTGTCAACTGTCAGTTTTCGGTTTGGTATCCGATATTCAAGAAACATACTATTAAAAGGTGTGTGGCTTCAAGACATTCTTGAATTGTTGTTGTCATAAAAGTATTATACATTTGCCATCAGCTAACGCTAGAGTTCTGACAGAGGCAGGTAGCTCCCATTTCTATCTCATCGCCTATCTTTAGCTTAAATAATTGTATTTAAATCCTTTAAAGGACGTCTTGCTTTAACTCCTTGTTTTCTGTATTTTGTATGTATTTATGTGTGGTATTATCACAATTCGTTGTGTTCCAGTCTGATTCTCCCGCTGCCTCAGAATGTAATAGACTATTTACTGGATGATGGGACACTGGTAGTCTCTGGGAGGTATGAGGCCCCTGACCTACACACACAAATAAATTAAGTAAATTCTTTTGAAGGTGCCTTTATTTAAATGATACTATGGGATATTGCTGTCATATTGTGTAAAAACTAGAATAACATATCATACAATGTTAAGCATTCATTCTCTAATCCGAAGTACGTTCAGTCTGTAAGATATTTATTTATTGATTGATTGATTGATGGTTTTGAGAAGCTTTAATGTAGAGTTGATTTTCTTTAAATGGTTCTTTACAGTTTACTCCTGTTGTGTGATCCTGTCTGTTTTTTTCTCTGCTTCAGTGACAATAACACACAGCAGACACCCGCCAACAACAGTGACTCAAACATAGAGGAAGATATTCAGGTACAGCCACAGAAACTAAGACTGTTTTGCTAAACTAATTAAAAATAAGTATTTTCTTTCTATATAAATATGGAGCAATCTCTTAATTTCGGAATGGCACATCAGAGGGCACTAAAGCCAGAAATCAGCACTATGCTGATCCATCACAGCTATTTAAAAGTATGAAAACTCTGATGTCAGAATGCGGATTTGAGAATATTTTGAAGACTTGCCACTGGGTTTGTAAGAAAATAAATAATTTGAGGCTTTATTTTCACTTTGAGGTTTACAACTCCTCACTTGACTGCCCCCTCAGTCAAACTCTCTGTAATGCAGATAGACAAACGGAAGTGAAATTTAACAAAGTCTGATGTTCTTGTGTGGCTGACAGTATTTTCACTGCTAAATGAAATATTTAAATAGTATGTAAAGTCAAATACATTTACATTACATTACATTTTACATTTACATGTAAAAATACAGAACATATGAAGTATACGCTTTTGAACTTCTGATATGCTTGTGACTTGAACCAAATGATTCTAGTCATGTCTTCACAAGTTCAATTTCAAAATCAATAGTTAATTACAGTGGAACATTTAAAGAATATACACATGAAAACTAAAATATTGTCTACTCTGTTTCTAGAAGCTTTGATAAGAGAGAAATGTTATCCTTTTGTTACTTTACAGTATAGCCAACTCATTATGATATAAGTCTAAACCTGCATTTAGTGTTGGATTTGTCCCCGTCTCCTCTTTTATTTCTTGTTTTCTTTTCCCCTCCAGTGGTCAGATGATGAAACAACCACCACTGTCACTGTAAGCACATTTTATGTTTCTCATCTGAATGCACAAGAATGCATAAGAACACGCAAGAAATCTGTATCAAGTACAGTATTCTGCAAATGTCTTAGATCACCACTTTTTCTCTCTCTGTCCAGGTTAACCTGTAATGCCTTTTTAATATTCAGGTCTGGACTCTATGGAGGCCAGTTTTAACATACTTCTTCTGGTCTCTCAAAGAAGAAACACCCCACCCCCCAAAAAAGTTTTCATCGGTCAACAAAAAAACCCAAAACAACCAAATGTAACGAAAACATTCAAAAGGCTTGTAGCATGTCTTAACCAAACCTCATGCGATACACAGGATAATTAGTGTAGTAAAACTTATCTGCCCAACAGAGTTCAAGACATGCTGAGTGCCAAGAGAAGCTGTTTTTTAATACCACACACATACATGTATTTTAAGGTTGTACTCCACTAAAGAGCTTGAGATATAAATGTATATGATCATTATTATTATAACATTGCTAAAACAATAAATCTAATGGTCCTAAGACTTTTGCTCTGTACTGTATCTCTTTAATTGAGGCTTGCATATCATTTATATAGCAATGCAACAATTTTGCCACGTGATGATGCTTCTGTGTCTTCTAGGCTCCAGAGTTCCCAGAATTCAACTCTAAAGTGTTGGAGGCTATAAACGCCCTTGGTGGGCATGTCTTTCCCAAACTCAACTGGAGCGCTCCAAGGGTAAAAATACTGCTCTCAGCTGATGATTAGTTGAAGATTTAGTTTGAAGGCAGCTGAGTGTTAATAGAAAAAATTGTTTTTTTTTTAGTTTGTCTAATACTGCCTGTTAAGAATCGAGACATAGCTTAACACGTACGTGTATGTTTGTGTGTGCGTGTGTATGTGTGTGTCCCTTTCAGGATGCTAACTGGATTGCTCTGAACAGTTCGCTGCAGTGTCAAAGCCTCAGTGATATATTCCTCCTCTTCAAAAGCTCCGATTTTATCACTCATGACCTGACACAGCCGTAAGCTTCGCTGTCCAACAGAATCAACACACATGCACGTATTTTGCCTTTAGATGACAGCCGTCATCAAACAGATGCACAGGTTTGATGTACACGAGCTGCTTTGAATCTGAAGTAAAACTCAGGTGGCAGCATGAGAAAAAAAAAATCGATAATTTTGCTTGACAAACCTTTAAATGAGTGATTTACAGCAAAGGAAGATTTCATAATAAACGCTTGTTTCTTAAGCTTCCTGAGAGCAGCTGAACTGTTTGCAGTGTGACTCAATTTTATGAGAACAGATTTATAACCTAGGAAAACCCCATCACAAACCCTGTGATGCTACAGAACATGCATTGTGGTTTTTAATGGTTGTTAACTGTCATTCATTTCTTTGTGCAGATTCCTTTTATGTAGTGACAAGGACTCACCAGATCCAGTCATTAACTATAAGGTAACTGTAATGTTTCTTCTTAAACATTAATTAACTTGGCTAGTATTTTGTATGAATTTTAGAGAAAAGTCTGTTATATAGATGTTGTCATTAAATTGGTCAAGTTTGTCAGACTGCTTGCTGTATCCAGCAGTATAGGTCCCTGTCAGCTGTGTCTTCTTCTGTCCTCAGATGGTCCTGAGAAAGTGGAGTGAGCTCATACCTGGTGGAGAGTTTCGCTGCTTTGTCAAAGAGAACAAACTGATCGGTAAAAGCTTTGTGCTTACACTCACTTCAACGTTCATTTTCATCCACAAACAATAAGAAAAATTGTAATACTGTACAATATTCAGAATCACTAATACTTCATTGATCCCCAAGTGGAAATGAGGACATAACAATTGGTCCGTGTAGAACCGAAATTTCACACCATGTTGAATTACAGTTAGATAATAAGTACAGAAGACAATTAAAATAAGAGTGAGTAAAATAATTTATACAACTAATTAAGTATAAAATAAATGTAAGAGCCAAAGTATTGTTTTGTTTTATTTTTTAAAATAGGAAAAATGAACATTAATGAACATTAAAATGTGAATATGGACCTCTCAACACAAATGTAGCCCAACAACAAGTAAACACCAAATAACTATATGAACCCTTCATTAGTTGAGAAATACGTACATATTAGTGCATGTCAAAAAATTAGGATATTGTGGAAAAGGTCGTTTTTATGTAATTTAATTGAAAAAGTTGAACTTTTATATAAGCCATATTCATTGCATGTAAAGTCAAATATATTTCAACCTTTTTTTGTTTCAATTTTGATGATGAATGAATTCTTTTATATTTTGAGATGTGGATTTTTTTTTAGCTGTGTGCCATAATCATCAAAATTAAAATAGAATGCTTGTAAGTTTAGTAAATGTGTAATAAGTCTAGAATATATTAAATGTTCACTTTCTCAAATATCACTGAAAAATCACAATATTGTAATTTTTCTAGATGAACTAATATAATAGTACAAGTGGCTATGCATAGTTACACACCAGAAGGGAAGTAACCATCAGAATTTGCAACAGTTTGAGCAGGGAGATCCAGACGTTCCTCTCCCCGGCCACTTCCATCAATTCCTCCGGGGGGACACCAAGACGTTCCCAAGCCAGCCGAGAGATATAATCTCTCCAGCGTGTTCTTGGTCTGCCCTGCGGTCTCCTCCCGGATGGGCATGCCCAAAACACCTCCCCCAAGAGATGTCCAAGAGGCATCGTGACCAGATGCCCGAACCACCTCAACTGGCTCCTCTTAACGTGGAGGAGCAGTGGCTTTACTCTGAGCTCCTCCCGGAGGTCCGAGCTCCTCACCCTATCTCTAAGGCTGAGCCCAGCCACTCTGCGAAGGAAGCTCATTTTGGCCGCTTGTGTTCGCGGTCTCATTCTTTCGGTCACTACCCAGAGCTCATGACCATAGGTGAGAGTTGGGACGTAGATTGACCTGTAAATTGAAAGCTTTGCCTTCCTGCTCAGCTCTCTCTTCACCACAACAGACCGCTTTAGCGTCCGCATCACTGCTGACGCCCCAGTCCGTCTGTCTATCTCCCGCTCCATTTTCCCTTCACTCGTGAACAAGACCCCGAGATACTTGAACTTCTCCACTTGGGGAAGCGACTCTCCCCCGACCCGGAGTGGGCAATCCACCCTTTTCCGGGTGAGAACCATGGCCTCAGATTTAGAGGTGTTGATCCTCATCCCCGCCACTTCACACTCGGCTGCAAACCGTCCCAGTGCAAACTGGAGGTCACTGTTCGATGAGGCCAAGAGGACCACATCATCTGCAGATAGCAGAGACCGAATCCGGAGGCCACCAAACTTGACTCCCTCCGCTTCTTTGGATTTGCCTAGAGATTCTGTCCATAAAAATTATGAACAGAACTGGTGACAAAGGGCAGCCTTGGCGGAGACCAACCCTGACTGGGAACGGGTCTGACTTACTGCCCTCAATGCGAACCAAGCTCTGGTTCTGACAATACAGAGATCGAATGGCCTGTAACAAAAGGCCATCTACCCCATACTCCCAGAGCACCCCCCACAGGACACCTTGAGGGACATGGTCATAAGCCTGTCCCAGATCCACAAAACACATGTGGACTGGTTGGGCAAACTCCCATGCCCCCTCCAGTACCCTCGCGAGGGTAAAGAGCTGGTCCAGTGTTCCACGGCCAGGACGAAAACTACATTGCTCCTCTCTAATCTGAGGTTCAACTAGCAGCCGGACTCTCCTCACCAGAACCCTGGAGTACACCTTCCCAGGGAGGCTGAGGAGTGATCCCCTGGTAGTTGGAACACACCCTCTGGTCCCCCTTCTTGAAAAGGGGGACAACCACACCTGTCTGCCACTCCAAAGGCACAGTCCCCGATGTCCACGCAATGTTGCAGAGGTGTGTCAACCAGGACAGCCCTACAACACCCAGAACCTTGAGGAGCTCGGGACGAATCTCATCCCCCCCCGGGGCGCTGCCGCTGCGGAGTTGTTTGACAACCCCAGCGACCCCGACACCAGTGATAAGAGAGCCCACCCCAAAGTCCTCTGGCTGGGCCTCCTCTTCAGAATGCGTGTTGGTGGGATTGAGGGAAATCATCAAAGTATTCCATCCACCGCCAAACTATAGACTCAATTGAGGTTAGCAACTCCCCTCCCACACGGAAGACCGTGTGGAAGGGGTTCCGCTTTCCCCTCCTGAGCCGCCGAACAGTTTGCCAGAATTCTTTCGGCGCCGACTGGAAGTCTTGTTCCATGGCCTCACCAAACTCCTCCCACACCCGGGTTTTTGCCTCAGTGACCACCCGAGC
>KV751356.1:4917930-4932854 GCA_001698575.1 Mola mola | reverse complement strand
GACTAGCACCAGCGACCTTGCTACCACAGCTTCGAGCAGCCGCCTCGACAATGGCAGCGCGGAACATGGCCCACTCAGATTCCATGTTCCCCACTACATCTGGGATGTGGTTGAAGCTCTTCCAGAGGTGGGAGTTGAAGAAAATTTTCACAGGGTGCTCAGCCAGACGTTCCCAGCAGACACTCACTATTCGCTTGGGCCTGCCTGGTCTGTCCGGCTTCCTCCCCCCCACTTGATCCAACTCACCACCAGGTGGTGATCAGTTGACAGCTCTGCTCTCTCTTTACCCGAGTGTCCAACACATACGGTCGCAGATCAGATGATACGACTACAAAATGAATCATTGACTTTCGACTTAGGGTGTCCTGGTGCCAAGTGCACTTATGGACACTCTTATGGCTGAACATGGTGTTAGTTATGGACAAACTGTGACTAACACAGAAATCCAATAACATGAACACCACTGGGGTTCAGATCGGGCCAGCCGTTCCTCCCAATCACACCCCTCCAGGTCTTGCTGTCATTGCCCACATGAGCGTTTGAAGGCTCCTAATAGGATGATGGAGTCCTCAGTAGGGGCACTCTCCAGCACCTGTTCCAAGGATTCCAAAAATTTTATTTACTGTAGTCCAAAAATTGCATACAATAACACAATAGTAAACAGGAGAAATCAATATATGGCCCATGCTTTATCTTTTAACAGAGGCAGAATATTACTCAGAGATGAACCTTGTTTACATCCATTTTCACTTTGCAATGAGACTGAGTTTATGACAGATAGACAGTTGTTTTTTAGTAATTTGGTCGTGTTTACAATCCAACAAAAAATTATATTCTCCACCCTCCCCATATGTAATAATGATATTTTAATCTTTTGTTTAAATTTCAGATGTAATCTCTGTGAGATTCTAAACCCACTCACATGCTTACAGAGTTAACTGATATCACAACAGTTCTAGTCTGTTTACTGATAATAACTTATACTAGTATATGTCTTAAATAGTTAACAGAGCTGAATATGTCAGCTAGGCAGGAAAGCCAACATAACTGGGATGTCATTGTACTACAGCTACACTTCTACTCAGCAGGCTAATTTAGAAGCAATTATAAAGCTCCATTGGAGCTCCACTCATAGTGTTTCTATCTGCTCCCAGCTATTTCCCAGAGGGACTACACTCAATATTACCAGCACATCCTGAAACAGGAGGAGCAGATCTGTCAAGCCATACAGGAATTCTTCATCCAGCACATCCAGTACAACTTCCTGGATGAAGACTGTGAGCATCAGTGCCTTTTTTTTTTTTTATAATTTGAAAAGCTCTGCACTTCCTTCAGCTGTCCTCTTTTCCTCCCCGGTTTATAAGTATTCACTATTTAAAATGAGAGACAGACACAAGTATATTATATAATGTTTTTTTTTGTTTCAGTTGTGTTTGATGTCTACAGAGACAGTCAGGTAAGCAACCTTCTGAATCTTCATAGTCAGTTTTCCAACTGCAAATTGAGTTGTGCTGACTGTGTTCCATATTTTGCAGGGGAAGGTGTGGCTGATAGACCTAAACCCATTCGGAGAGGTGACTGAGTCACTGCTGTTTAGCTGGGGGGAGCTGATGTCCGGAGAAATCACCCAGCAGCAGGTCAGCCACCTTGAAACATATTTTCATATAAGCAAAAGATTTTGTTATTTGGATTGTGACAGGCTCAGAAAACACATGTTAATTTATCTGTGTTTCCAGGAAGGCCCGGCATTTCGCTACACCACCAGTGAGGTGACGGTTCAGCCCAGCCCCTGTCTGAGCTACAGAATCCCACGAGACTTTGTCGACCTCTCCACGGGAGAAGATGCCTACAAACTCATTGACTTCCTCAAACTGGTTGGTCATTGTTAAGCATCTTTTTTTCTGAAGAGTAGCTAGCTAGCTAGTGTTATTGCTTCAATTACAATATCAAAGTTTCCTCAAATGCTAAGCTAGTTCGGCCAGCATCAGAATTAGCTCAGCAACAGAAAAACAAATTACTTCTCATCAGGTCGTGGAGGCGGACCTATGTTCACTCATCTGCAACATCTGTGAGCATCTTCTGGGTGTGTCCTGCACCACTGGCATTGACTTTACTTGTCAGTGTTTATTTAATCCAACCCAACGCGGAGTCAGAGAGGGAGAAAGATTACTCTCATTGGCTGCTTAAGTGATGAAAAGGCAAAGCTCCTTGACCATGTCGCTGCACAAACCAGTATTTCAACTATTTAGTACGTTTTCTTCACAACTTTTTATTTCTACCTTTTTCCACAACCATCAGAGCAAGACCTTACAACAATAGTGCCATTTTCATATTCTTATCAGCCGTATCGAATTAGTGAGAATAATAAACAAGCACTGTTTTACGATCTTCTGGTTTCCCTTATTGACTGACATACAGTATGTAACACAAGGTGTCATAACAGGGGGTCTCTCCATCGTGGCTAGTTACTCTAGTACTCTAATAAAATGCTTCCACCTGTGTTCTCTGTCAATAGTTTACAAATTGATCCTTTAATCCTGTCTGTTCCTGTCAGTTATTGAATCAAAATCAAAGACAGTGCTGGATGCATGAACTTGGTATTTTACAGTTGTCAGGCATTTAGAAATCTTAATGCCTGGCAATTTCTTTTCCTCCAGGATGAATCCCCTTCACACTCGACCATGGCAAGAATTAGATGGAAACTCTGGGAGACTGGGTACATCTTGAAATGAGTCTCTCTGTTATTTTTGTGCTCCACAGAAGAAGAGCCAACAGGAAGACTCTGAGGAGGAGAACGCTCCACAGTGACATGACTCCTCTGAAACCCAACGGAAGAGCTGCTGGTGTCAACAGCCCTCTATCTAACGTTTCCTGCATTGTTTGTTTCTTAATTTCAGCCTGTTCTGTCCATCTCATGCTTGTTTACAGGTGCCACACGGTGTACCCAGGGTCTCTGAGCTCTGAGCTCTGAGCTGTCTCATCCAGACATATGAAATTATCAAATCTTGTAAATGGCTCTTTGAGGATTCATTTTTTGTCGCCATCTTGATGATCGTAATGGCTCGGTGAGGGGAGGGAGGCCTGTATTTTGCAGAATTATTGTTATTACTTGTTAATGGGGGAAAACTGTTACTGCAGAGGGGATGTATTCAACTATATTGTAAAAATTGTCTGCCTTAATACTTTACTTTAATAGTTGATATACCTTTTGTTATTGTGCATATGGTGTCTCTGGATTTAAAATTCCATTGCGTGCGTCTGTGTTCCAAAGCTGTGACGGACTTCTTTAATTAACACTAAAGCTGTTCATCACTAAGTCAATTATATTTTTTTCTGTCCAGTCAAGCCTGCTTCTCAATTTCTACCTACCAATTTCCCCTGAGCAGTTTTGACAAACTCATTACTCGGAGCTGCCCCGGGCACTCTGTTTTGCCATCATTCATCGCTGTAGACTGCACGAAAAAAACAAAAACATTGAGCTACTTGTTGTGTTTCGGCTTTGCTGTCAGTCTGGTGGGTTCTGGAAAGCAGCACATTAGAAATTGACTCTGCTTTAATGCAACAGCTCTCATTACACCAAGAGCTAAATGAGCTGTGCATGCACAATGCAGGGCAATTTATTTATTTTCTTATTTATTTATGTACCTTGGGTGGATTGATAGAGCAATTACAGGGAGATGGAAAGAGCTGGTGGGGATGAGAGTTACAGCTCCCCGGGGGAAATGCTGTGGGTGAGAAGCATTACACAAGATGCATATTATGGGAAGCATTGCACATTAATCACTATTACTGTAGAGAAATTAAACCTGGCTGTAAATGTTTTATCCTAACCAAGAGGAATGTCCTGGTTTGACTGGCAGTGAATAGCTCTGGATATACTGCAGTATTCAAATATCACTTAACTTTTAAACTTGGTCTACTGCTTTATAGATTCCATGAAATACAAAGCAAATGAAAACTATTCTCTACATAACATTTGGCTAAAAATTTTAAAATGTAGCTTTTTTTGCTACTTTATTTTTGCTACGTCCTCTTTGCTATAACTAATAAAGTATGCTACCTATCATTATTATTATTATTATTATTGATACCTATTTGCTGACATGTATACATACAAAGTATTTTGATCGCCCTCTGCTGTTTGGCTCCAGCATAGGTCTCAAACACCTCTTCTATTATTTTAAGTAGGACTTCGGTTAAACTAAACTAGTTTTATCACACTTATGTACGCGCAAGCTTTAATTTTTATGATCAGTTTGGTTTTAATAAGAAACAGACACTTTTTTTACATCAAGGGGATATGGAGACATGTTGTCCATCTTCATTTATTTAAATGGTTGAAACTTTGAGATTAAGTATAAATTGTCTCAATTTATAAAAAGTATAAATTGAGAATGTTTAAAATGCCTTTATTCAATACTGTACTCTTTATACAGTACAAGACTTGTATTAAATATCATTAGTTTTCACTAAGTGTACCCAATAACCAGGCACCTTTAGTTGTTTTTTTGATATATAAAAAGGTCCAGGATGTAGGATTTAGTTCCATCTAGTGGTATGATTACAAATTGCAGCTAACTAATTTCCTTTGAATGAAAAAACTAAAGAAACACAGAAAGCTCATTCTTAAATGGGAACTCTGTTAGTTTTCAAACTAAGTCCTATTTCCAGGTCTTCCTTCCTGCTCTCACTTTTCATAAAATACATCTTTTTTTTTTTAAATCCAGTTAGGAGTTTGGTCACGAGGATGGTTTCGCTTGAAAAGGCTGTACAATGCAATGGCACTGGGCAAGTCTTAAAGTTGAAAATAAATCGCTTGTCTCGCCACTAACTTGGCTCAAAATGTTACTACAAGTGCCTGGTAATATGGAGTTGATACCTACAGTGACACACCTGTAATTAAAAAAATATAACAATTCATAGGGATTAAACACTATAATTATGACTCATAGCTACTTTATATGCTATTCATGGGACATACTGGTCCTTTAAAGCTGTGCTCCAATACATTTTTACAGTAGCTGATTATTTACCACTTGTATATGAAAGCTGATGTTTAAAATAACAAACCAACAGAGAATAATCACCTGAGATGATGGAGTACCTTATAGCTCTTTGTTTTGATTTTCCTGTCTGCAATTTTGCTATTCATGTTCAATCTGCACATTGTTTTCAGACACAGTGGGCAGCTAAAAGTGAACATCATGTTCCCACGACCAAATATAAGTGGGTTGACAACAAGTAAAGAGCCAAATATTTCCCTCAGGGGATGGTAGAGACCAAAACAGAGCAAAAAGAAAACAAACACTTTTGATGCTCTGCTGAATGTTAAAATGGGAAATAAATATTTATCAGGGCAGTCGTATCGCCATAAAATAGGGTAACGTTGGAACATAATCGTAATTAAAGCCATTAATTAAACTTGTCTCCTTGCTATTTCCTGAAAAAGTCTATTAAAGTCACCCTGACATCCAAGACATGTTTCAACTTCAAAACCTACCTCGCTGGTTGGTAACATTATACATTATCCATCAGCATTTCTCACAGCAGGACATTTTCACTGGTTGCTGAGAGCAAAAGCTGTAATTTACAATGGTGCGGTGGTAATAAAGTGTCCCAGTTTGTTTACCTGACAATACATAAAGGACAGAAGTAGGCATTGGTACAGTGCTTCACAATCCAATCTTTTAGCTGCTGTCTGCCTGCGCACACAAAATAAGGCAGAGTCATGCAGGATACCTGATGATGAATGTCTGAAACGCATGACAGAATTTCATATGGATTATTTTTTTCATCTATAGTACATGCAAAAACAAGCAAACAAAAAAACATCCCCCTGGCTCTGTTGCTTCTCAGGCAATTACTGTACCAGCCAGCAAATGACATGATTTGATTATGTGCGTAAAGAGGCTGAAGATGACACTGTATGGCTGCATACATGCAGGATGTCCAAACCTTGACCTTCATAGCTCTTTTTAACCATCTCCCTGATGCCCACCTCTGCAGCTTGGTAATCATCTTTCATCTGGGGGTCAAATTTGCTGACTCAGTAAATGATGTTGGGGAGGAGGGAGAGGAGTTTTCCTCGGCTCCTGCTGAGAAAAAGCTGCAGTAGTTTGCAGCCAGAATACTCATGAGCAACTGAGGCTGCAACAGTCTTCTGCCGCCTCCCCCCTCTGTCTCCCTACAGTACGACGCAGGTAACAGCGTGTACGGTCGGCCTGAGCTGACCTCAGCGCCAGCAGCTGTGAGAGTCCAGGGGATCGACGCCCCTCTGTCAACTGAAACTTCATTTAATCCAGGTGTTATGCCGGCCGGTTAAACCCAGTTGCAGGGTCGCTGCGGCCGGGGACACCGATGGTCCCAGGCTGGTTCTACTAAACCACGCTGACGCCTTTGGGGATGAGAATGGTGACGCACGAATGACTGTCTGCAGGTTGGCGCATTGCGAGTTTACTGCATCCACGTCCCGATCAGATTCACAAACTCTCGAACACAAGCTCTCTGTTTCGGACAGGATGCACGAGCAGCATGCACGCAGCTCCATAACCACATGCGCTGACTTGGTTTGAGGGTCGTCTGATTATTTGCTGCTGGACAGCTGTGGGCTGATCAAAAGGAAAAGAAGATTTTCAAGCGTGAAATTAGAAATCTAGCAATATGGAGGCTGAAAAAGTGTTTAGACAATCGCAAGTGGCAGCAGGTCTGCGGCCAAGCTGCACGCGCGTATACAGCGTAATACAAGAAATTAGCGGATAATGCCTTCAAAATAAATACACAGCGTACATTTACAGTTAGGAAATTAATGAAGTTGTTTAAAGAAGATTGACAACCTGTGAAATTCATTCATTCATCCATCCTTCCATCTACCGCTTATCCCGTTAGGGGTCGCGGGGGGGCTGGAGTCTATGTAAGCATCTTTGGGTGAAGGCAGGGTCACCCTGGTCAAGTCACCAGTTCATCACAGGGCTGACATATAGAGACAAACAACCATCCACACTCACATTCACACCTACGGGCAATTTAGATTGACCAATTCACCTACTGTAACCCCCAAGTTTTGCATGTTTTTGGACTGTGGGAGGAACCCGGAGTACCCGGAGAGAACCCACTAAATTATAAAAATACATGTTTTTTTAATTAAAATAATATGTGTAAGTGAGAAAACTCTTTGAACTTAAATTCAGGACTTGAGTGATATCATGATTAAAAAAAAATATCTCAGAAGCACATTTGCCAATTAAAACCACTGTAGCATGAATAAACGTCCTGAACCTGTGGTTTTCAAAGTGGGCTCAGATGAGTGCCGGGATGATAATAGATGACAATTTCTTTCATTATTGTCACTATTTTCATCATGGATTTCTCACACTCTGAGACAAAAATCATAGTGAAGCAGATAAAGGAGGCTGGGAAACAATCTTAAAAATTAGATGTAGTTCCATGCTCCATGGCAATTCGAAGTTGGGTTCCTTATGGATCTAAATCACTAATAACTATTGGAGATATGTGAAATCCGTTGCTACTCTGCTAAATTAAATTTAGCAGAGCAGAGTGGCTGCTTCATATTGATATTATATTGATCAATCAACCAATCTTATTTCTATTGGCCAAAATCACATATTTCAGTTTGTCTCAGAGGGCTTTTACAAACTGTAAAGATGTGGCACCCTCTGCCCTTAGACCCTCAAACTGTGCCAGGAAAACTTACTGTAAAAAACCCTGAACAGAGAATAATAAGGAACCTCAGGAAGAACCAGGATGGATCATACTTCCTCGGACAGACAAACGTGCAATAAATGTCTAGATGTCACATGTACAGAACACAACAACATGAAAATAACACATTTTTTATGAACACATGAGTCCAAAAGCACTTGACAACCAAAAATCCAGGGGCAATGTTAGCTGCAAGTCTGTAGCATTATTATTTACCTCACAGTAGTGACTTAAGGTTTCCACTATCCCATGTCCTTTAATAATAATAAAGGAAGTAAGGATAACAGTAGTTTGTATCGTAAGAACAAAACAAAAAAAGACAAAAACCCTCTAGATCTCATTTATATATTCTAGTGCTAAACTAATGTTGTCCTTAGAATTCCAGAGTGTTTAAATTAGTCTCTTTTGAATCTTTTAATCTTTGTACATTTATACAGCAAATGGCTTGGTATAAATATACACAACATGGTTTTGTTAGTGGCAGCTAATGTTATCCACTGTCTCAGTTTCTCGAAGAAACGGTAAGGTAAATGCTGTATATGTATGTTTTTTATATATTTCTCTTTTAAAAAATCCCATTCACATCCTCTGTTCTTGCTTTGTTACCTCACCAAACAGGTTACGTTTTCACCTCCCTCCGTTTGGTTTGTTATTGGATTACACGAAAACTAGAAATTCGATTTCAACGAACCTTGATGGGAGGATGCAGACAGGTAAAGGAAGAAACCACATTTTTGTGTGGCTCTGGGTAAAGCGGTGGATCCAGTGATGATAATTTAGGGGGCTGTAGGTCTTGGTGGCGGTCTGCCCTCTACTATCATGATACTGACATTTTGATGATTTTGATGATAATGAATTTATACTATAGTCACACCCTACTAGTGGTGATATTATTATGATTATTTTTAACCAGCCTGGTACTTCATGCTCATGCTGGTACTTTATCCAGAGGCTTTTATGTTGAAAGGCAGACGAGATGGGCTGTTCTGTCCTGGTGCCTTTGACAGGGAGAGAGAGAGATAGACAGAGAGAGAGAGAGAGAGAGAGAGAGAGAGAGAGAGAGAGAGAGAGAGACCAGGAGGAGGAGGAGGAGGGAGGCACCAGGGACGAGGTAACCTGCGAGGAGACTCACATGGTCCTGCAGCATCGGATCGCAGATCAAACCTATTCCACTCTTCGACCTTCGTCCCTTCTTGCTCCCCCACATCCTTCCTCCGACCGCTGTCCACTGTCGGTCGGACCAGGGTCGGTAAAACAGCGCCATGGCTCGGGAGAACGGAGACACCGGTAGAGGAGAGACGTGGAAAAAACAAGTCGACGACATCAAGAAGATTTTTGATTTTAAAGAAGTCCTCGGCACGTGAGTAGCTTTATCTTGGTCAAAGTTCCGCTCTGATATCTTAGGATATGTCAAGAATCCTGAGACGTGTGTGTAGCTCTACCATGAGCTGCGGTCACCTCAGCGCGCTTATTGGCAGTATTCCACTTTTCCAACGATGCTGCCATAAAAACTGACACTTAAAAACATCATTCTATCAAACTGTTTTCATGTTACATTTTTGTTTTTAACTTATCAAACCGTATCTATTAGCTAGTGCATCTCTAATCTATTCACCTTTACATCCCTTTTATTTAACAGTATGAAACATTTATGCTAGCTAGTTTTCACATTCTCTAAAAGGTTGCGTTTAGGTGTCATTTAAAAAAAAAAAAAATGATTTGTTTAAATTTGTTGCGCTACTCCATAATTTTTCCATATACCCTCTGGTAACTTGGGGCATATTACTTGATCTTGAATCAAGTCTTTATGATTTCATTACACTTCACCCGTCATTAGTGAAACATGAATACTTTTGTGAAAGCTTAAATTGTCAGATAATCTCTTTGCAAATGTTTATACGAATTAATAATTCTCTACAAACTCCGTGCAGTATTATGGATGCTGGATGCTGTTATGACACATTCGTAGTGACCTTATATTATAACTGTGGTTGAAACATCTGTTCTACTACAGTTAGGTCCAAAATTATTTAGACGGTGATGCAGTTTTAATCATTTGCCTCTATAAACCACCGCAATGGCTTTAAAATAAAACAATCATGATGTAATCAAAGTGTAGACTATAAGCTTTAATGTAAGAGTTTCCACAGAGCTATGGAATTTACTGTTTAGGAAATAGCTATTTCATGCAGAGTACCTCTGTTTTCAGGGCTCAAAGGTATTGGGACAAACTAACATAATTATACACATAACCATAGTTTTTAATAGTTGGAGGAAAATCCTCTGCAATCAATGACTGCTTGAAGTCTGGAGCATGTGGAACATCATATGGATTCTGAGGTTCCTACCTGAAGGAGCTTTGCCAGGTCTTCACTGCAGCCACCTTCAGTTTTGGTTCCAGTAATTTGAATACTACTCTACTTGGTTGATATCAGGCGATTGACTCGGCCATTGAAGAAAATTTAATTTCTTTGTCTTCATAAAGTCTTAAGTTTCTTCTTCAGTAAGTTTAGGTTCATTATACATCTGGAATGTCTAGTGGATCAGCACTGTCTTATCAGTTTTGTTGTGTCCGGCTGAATGTGAGCAGAGAGCATAGGCCAATACACCCTTGAATTAATTTTGCTACTTCTGTCAGCAGTCACATCAATAATAAAAACCAGTGATCCTGTTCCATTGGCAGCCATACACGCCCCTGCCATAACACTGCCTCTGCCATGTTTGACACGTGATGTGGGATGCTTTTGAATGTGAGCTGTTGCCTTCCTTCAGCATATTTTTCTCTTCCCTGCAATCTGATACAAGTTTATTTTGCTTTCAACTGTCTGAATAATCTGTTTCCAGAACTTGAGAGGCTTTTTTAGACGTTTTCTGGCAAAGTCTAATCTGGCCTTCCTGTCCTTGAATGTTACCAGTGGTTTGCACCTTGTTGTAAACCCTCTGTATTTACATACATGAAAGTGTCTTTTGTTGAGTTTTTTTTAACTTAATTTGATGTTGTGAAGAGGTTTTTCTTCACCAAGGAAAGGTTTCTGCGATCCCCCACTTTAGTTATCTTCTGTGGCTTTCCAGGCCTTTTAATGTTGTTGAGCTCCCCTGTGCATTGTTTCTTTTTAACAATGTACCAAATTGTTGATTTGGCCACTCCTAAAATTTTTGCTGTCTCTCTGATTGTTTTTCATTGTTTTTTTTCAGCCTAAAGATGGCCTCCTTCACTTGCATTGATATCTCCTTGGATTTCATATTGATAGATCCTTCTTCAAATTGATAACAACTCCAGACCTTTTATATGCTTCTTTTGTCTTGACATAATGAAGGAATGGACCAAACCTGGCCATGAAATTGATTTTCAGTCAATTGTCCAAATACTTTCAAGCCCCTGAAAATGGAAGGACTCTGTATAAAATGGATGTCATTCCTAAACGGTAAATGTTGTATTTTTGTGAAACCTCTTATATTAAAGCTGGACATCTGCACCTCCATCACATGTTGATTGTTTTATTTCAGATCCATTGTGGTGGTTTATAGAGGCAACATGATAAAAACTGTGTCACTGTCCAAATACTTCTTGAGCTAACTGCAAGTGTGTGTGTGTGTGTGTGTGTATATGGAGCAATATGTGTAATAAGTTAGAATGATTTAGGTGCATTTAAATGAGCATATTATGATTCATTGGTTCATTTTAAGGCAATTTCAGTGATATTCTGGATTTCCTACCATATTGCAAGAAAGTGGGTTCCACAGTCTTTTTCTAAATGGATTGAGGCCCTTTCTTGTTACGTCTTAGAAGAAATTTTAATCTGTTGGTACACTTCCCTTTTCTTAAGTGCTTTAGTTGAAGGCATCTGGACTTCTTTTCGGTCACTTAAGACTACCTCAACCTGGATTACTGAGATCCTACACAAACATACACTTTCCTTTTCTTCCTTTGTCTTGTCTTCAGTCAAACAGTAGCAGAATACAGGCTAATGCCTGCTAAATCTCTGATAGCCAGTTCCAGTAAGTGTCTTGTCTGCGCACTCTTGTTTCTTTCGCACTGGGAGGAATGAGCTACATCTTGTTTGGTAGGCAGCCCAAAGGGGGGCACACGGGACGGAGGCAGATTTGGATTAACTGCTCAGGGATTAGGAAAACTTCCCCTGACTGGAAGGAAGTTCAGTTGTGTAATGACACAATGAGGATGGATGGCTATCTGGCTGTTCCTCATAACACAAAGGTTTGCTCTGGAAGTGAAACATTCGGGCAAATTTGGGATGTAGAATGGACTCAGTGATCCGAGTCTGCCATGTTGTGGCCACACATTAACCAGGGCTGCGGATGGATCTTTGAACTGGCTACATCAGCAGAAAAGTAGAAAGGAAGCAAAGGTGCTGGAGAAGGGAAAACGGAAAAGCAGGATGAAGGAAAGGATGAAGTAAAGGAGAGATGTTAGTGATTACTCTATTTTTTGTTTAATCTTTGTACAAAGCATTGATGAAAGCAGGAGTGGCAGCCTGGAACAAAACAAAAATGCGCTTTTGTCCGAAATCAACCAGCAGAGTTTTCAAGTCTGCTTCACCAGGGCAGCGATACATTCAGGTGCAGCAGCATGTGAGAAAACCTTAGTGTAACAGACCATTGTACCACTGCCACTGCAGTGTTTAATGTTTCTGCGTCTGCGTTTCTTTATTGCGGACCGTATTGACAGGATATGATGTCACAGTTTTGTCTCCTTATGCTGGGCCACCCTTTGTGCACATTTACTTTTGCATGTAGTGTACAAGTGTGTCTTAAACACCTGATCTGTTGTGGCCTTTGTAGCACTTTCTCAGTTTGTCACGTGCTATATTCTGCCTTCTAAAAATACATTAATCTTGCCAGTCGTCATTCATACTGGCAGGTGTGTGTGTGTGTGTGTGTGTGTGTGTGTGTGTGTGTGTGTGTGTGTGTATTTGCAGGCATGTACATGAGGCTCTCCCAGGTGTCCTTTTACCCTCCACTGGTGTGGATTCTTCGTGTGTCCTTGTTGCTCACCATTCAATTATTCATTATTAACAGGAGTGAGTTCTTTGTGTGTGTGGCAGGTGGGCAGTGTGCCCAGCGGGAGAGATCACAGTAAGAACAAGTGCCAAAAAAGAAAAATACGATAAAGCAGAGAGGGCCAGTGTGCACATTTCAGCTACTCAGTACAGTGATTTCCAAAATTTGGATTAGATGTCTAGTCAATTTTTATTGGCTAATATAATAATGATAGTGTGTAGTCCTCAGTTGAAAGCTGAATAATCAGCCTATATTTAAAAAAAAAAAAACCCAAAAGAAAACAATAAAGACACTGTTGGAAATCATTATTAGAGACTGGGTAACTGTACTTATCATTTAAGATAAAATAACATTATAATAATGTATAAATCATCCAACTCATAGTATTAAATAAATAAATATGGAACTGATCAAACTAAATTAAACCTTTTGAGCTATTATTTTCCCTCAAAGGCAGTCATTCAGTTGGGAAGTTGAATGGGGGCCAAACCGATTAATCTCTCTCTGTTTTATTGGTATTAGCCTCATGTTTAAGGCTAGAATGGACACAAAGGGGACGTATTTTCAGTTACCTCTGCAGCTAGACCATGTGTGTGAATGTGTGATTGATGTGTGAATAAGGCAAAAACACAAAGTAAAGTGGTGATTGTGATGGTGGTGCATTGTGGGAATGTCACTTTGCCATCTAGGGCATTCTGACCTTAATTGGTGCTCTACTTCCCTGCTGCTGGCACTGTTTTCTTCACTGTTTCTGGGACCTGCAGAGCCTACCCAACTCCACCACAACCACTACCAAACACACACACACACACACACTACAGTATATCTTCCTCTTATGTTTATAGCTCTGTCTGTGTTTTGATGTGTGTCTCTGTGCTGAACTCAAACCAGCTTTCCCTTTTCTTACTTTTTCTTGCAGTGTAGAAGAGGACAGCTTCTTTGTCCCTGTTACTAGTAGCATGTTATAAATAGAACAAAAGGATTATTGTTTGTTATGAGACAAAACCAGATGGGTATACTGTGAAACAGGTTCAACAGAGCCAGGCTTTCTTTGTGAGAACTGGTTTGACAGACCCTGATTTTCTAGTCAGAGATTATCAGCACCACGGACCTGGTTATCAACTGTGTTTGTTAACTCAGGCTTTCTGCTTCAGATTCTATGTGCATTCACTTAAAAAGGGGGGCTTGGTGCATCAATTGACTCTTCTTCTGCACAAAATGAAGCAATCATGTGTCACTGGCTCCGTTCATCACAACTGGGTTGTTATAATGAAGCGCTATTAAGAATATTAGTAAAATACATTACAGCAAAAAGCAACAATGTTGCTGCACATAAAACCTCTAAACCTCTAAATCTCCAAATTCACCCTCATGTCTGATTGTATTTCTAATGTGACACCTGCATGTTGGAATAAACTTTAAACTGATGCAGGAGAGTCAAACATCACACTGCATTTAGGTTTATCCCATACGGAACACTTGATATGACGACTCAAAGTGTAAATGCTATAAACAATTTTCTGTACTGAATGACAGTGGAAGAATCAATTTTTATTGGCAATGTTCTTTTAACTGCAGAAGCAGCAATATAAATGATTTGGAATACGCATCGAGATGTATATTTATACTATTGGAGCTGATAAGACTTACAGCCCTCTTTTTTATGACATTACTGTACTTACTGTACTTCTGTGTACGTCTCTGCAGAGTTGTAGCTTTTAATGATTTTTCCCCCAATCTATGTATCACAGAGAAATATTGTCAGGAATAGAGTACAATTTTATAAAATGGAATTTAATGAAAGGGAAAATGCTGTTAATAGCCAACTTTAAGGTGGAACTTGAAACATAACCTAATCCAGACAAGGTTACCGTGGTGATCTAGCCAGGTTGAAAGAGAGCGATCTTTGTGACACTGACAACCTTTACTTTCGACTGAACACATCTCGCTAAGACACTAAACTCACTTCATAGTACACCCCTCAGCTTCATTAGTGGACTGCTGGCTCACATTTTAACATTAATGCCAGTGTATATATGTGATGTGTGCCTCATACTATTGTTTTCACTATCATTGAGTCTATAGAATTTTGAAAACTGTTAGAAAATAAAAGTAACATCTTCAAATTACTCCTTTTGCATAACAAACAGTGAAGAACTCAAGAATTTTCATTTATTATTATTAAT
>KV751356.1:4894376-4906444 GCA_001698575.1 Mola mola | reverse complement strand
GTGGAGGCACTGGTTAGAGGGCTCAGAGGTACCGTTCCTAGTATTGACTGATCACAAGAACCTTACGTACCTGCAGTCGGCCAAACGGCTCAACTCCCGCCAGGCTCGTTGGGCTCTGTTTCTGGGACGTTTTAATTTTTCTCTTTCCTACCGTCCAGGGACCCGGAACACTAAGCCAGACGCCCTTTCCCGTTTGTATGACTCCTCTCTGGAGAGTCAGGACCCCGAGACCATCCTCCCAGCCTCCTGCTTCATCAGGTCAGCGGTTTGGGACATCGAACGGGCGGTTCTGCAGGCTCTACGGCAGCAGCCAGACCCTGGTTCGGGCCCTAAGGATCGGCTTTTCGTCCCAGAGGCAGTCTGATCCCGGGTTCTTCCGTGGGGACATTCCTCAAAACTTGCCTGCCATCCGGGGGTCAACCGCACATTAAGGCTTGTGCAACAGCGGTTCTGGTGGCCGAAAATGGCGCAAGATGTGAAGGGGTTCGTCGCTGCCTGCACGGTTTGCTCCAGAGGAAAGTCGTCCCATCAACCTCCTGCAGGTCTCCTTCAGCCGTTACCGGTCCCAGGACGTCCCTGGTCACACTTGGCTATTGACTTTGTAACAATCAATATAGTGGGATAAGAGAAAATGTGTACCAATAGATATTTTCCTCTATCGTTCGTATCACCATTTAAGCAAAATGGCGGTTGCAACCTGACTCACGGCAGCTTTTTATGCCATTAGGCTCCCACTTCACATTTGCAACACGCAATCTCGAGTATCAACTACATTCACAATAACTATCAACAGACACAGAGGAGTGAAACACAGGGAATTCCCCACAACAATCCTAGCACTGTTAATTAATAAGATTTTGTCCATATTGCCAAGCTCTACTCATTCAGAAATAATAATTTGCATTTGAAAACTTCTCGGTTTAATTACAAAATTTTGCTCAAAATCTCTTAGACGAAACCAAAACAAAAGTGGGGAAGATGAGAGAGGGACAGATGTGGGGGACGAAATAAGAGACGAATTCGGTATCCGGCCATTGTCTCTATCAGGTCTTGCCACCAGGCCTAAAAAATTTCAAGGAGAGACGCTGCATTTGAGCCAAGGATTTTAGATCGTGCACCTCAGTCCTTAGTCTATGCTGAAGAAAACCATCTGTACCTCCTATTACAGCATCTCAAATGACGCTTGTTAGATTTTCAAAAAAATTTCAACATTATCCCGGTCGCTTAAAAGATTTCATTATCTCTCACAATCCGAATCAAATACAGATCTAGGCTTTTAAGTCAACTAAGTTCTTTGCAGAAAAAAACCCTTTGTTTCCTGTCAAACACATCTACTAAATCAATGAATGAATGAATGTTTTTTTATCTTCATTTTTTTTGTCATTTACATGACCCATCCTTCATGGAATTACTCAGACACATTAATGAATGAGAAACAAATCATTCTAACATAGAAATGCAATGTAATGTAGTTAACATCCTACCTATCTGTCCCAGGCTTCCTGTCTGTCTGTCAGCTGTTGCTGTCAAATACAGGCAACAGGCAACTGAAACTGAAACTTATATATGTCTAATTGAGATGGTCTGATCAGATTTAATATTTTATTAAATTCATGTGGTTAGGAAAAATACAAACATACCTACACATCATCATAATGAACACTATGATAAGAAAATCATCACAATATGTTATGAAAATGAAACTCTAGCCCACAGATGTCTAGCTTAGTTTAGCATAAAGTCTGGAAATATGGCTTGGTTATGTCTGAGGCTACCTAGATCTACTTCACACCTCCAAAGCTCATGAATAAACATACTTGATCTTGATTCATTTGCACAAAAATTTAGGTGTAAATTTATTTATTTGTAGTGTTATTATTTATAATTACTATTTGTTAGCAAGACACTCTGACTTCCTGGTCTTTCCTCTGGTTCTCTGACAACATCACAGTGACCACAAGAACCCATGAAAATTTCAGGCACACAGCCATCCCATAAGAGTACAATTTAAGTTTTTTTCAGATGAAGAAAAATGACTACAAAACCTACTGTTCTATGTAAGCTGACTTATTGATTGCATGTAAATCTACTGAATCAGTCAAATACCGCTCATTAAATTTCGGTAAAACTCAGTGTTCAAACATTGTTGTATAACAGTAACCATTTTGGAGATCTGTTAACCTTTCGTTCACATTCATTAATTTTAATGTTCAGTCAGGTTTCTGGCAGTCCTACCAGCACAATTCATAGTACTGGATAGCCAAGCGAGCCCTTGGTCTGTAGTCTCAAAGCCACTCACACCCTGAGCAACCTATTCTGTTGATCTCTCTCATGTAACATTTAATCTGCTTTTGTGACGTTTGCGATGATTAAACAAATTTGTAATCTGTTGAACTGAGCCAAGATCAAGCTGACTAAATAACACCTGTTCTCTTGGGTGAAATTGTATCTGGGTGTGACAGCAGTCTATGCTGTTAGGTCTGTATGTGTGAAAGAGATACAGTAGAGCTGACAGGTAAGTGAATGCACAATTACATCAGAAAGAAAAATGAGTATTAGCATGTCTGCCTATCTATGGGTTCGTAATGGGAATTGTTTTTGCCAGTACATGGGTACAGAAAGGCCAGGTTACACTTATACAGCCAACAGTAGGGAGTTTTATCATCAACATTTAGGTCTCTATCACTGAGGAAGATTTGGATGTTTTTGAGTCATTTTCATGTCAGACATTCAGATGGGAAACAAAGAACTCAATCTAACAGCTTTTTTGTGGTGAAGCCGGGAAGTCTATCTGCAATACTCATAGTTGTGTTCACATTGAAAACACTGTTGAAAATTTGTTAAGTGATAATACGATTTCTTTCAATCGACGTCAAGTTTTTTAGTAAAACTGTGTCTAGTTAATGTAATTGTATAACATAAGATTGCAAAGAAAATTAAGAAGATTTATGAAAGCAACTTGATTCTATTAATGTTATGATGACAGCCTGTGTTTAGAAAACAGTTATCTCTGCAGGAGGGCTGGGTATTGTCGCTGATTTCCCAAATTGATTCATTCACAATTGAATTCAGTTCCTGATTTGATTGGATTGGATTTGCTCTGATAAAATAGAAATTATGAGTTAACCAGTGCTGTAAATTGTACACTGGACCCTCTAACCTGGTGCAGTATTTAAGATGAAAAAGCTGCAACTAACAATTATTTTAATCATCGATGAATCTGCCAGTTATTTTCATTATTGATCGATTGATAATTTACTTTATGAATAGTTAAAAATTAGTGAAAACTGCTCATTACATTTTTCAGAGTCCAGAATGACATATACAAAGTGATTCTTTACTCCAACCAATAGTTAAAAACCCAAAGACTTCTCATTTACTGTTAGAGTTTGTCAGAGATGACAAAGAAAAGAGGCAAATCCTGACATTTAAGAAGCTGGAACCAACAAATATTTGAAAATATTTTTTCAATTTCACTTGAAAAAAGACTGAAACAATTATTCAACTATTTAATTAGTTGCTTATTCATTTTCTTGTGATCAACTAATCAAAAGAATATACTAATGAATGTACTAATCACATCAAGAATTAAACATAAGAAGTTGCATTAAAGAGTAGAGATGCACCAATTGACCAGTCCAGAACCAGAAATGGAGTTTTTTTTTGTATGAAAAAACATTGTCGGAGGTGACGACTGCAACCCATAATAATATGACCGAAGTATGACCAAATGATGGAAGTCCCCTCTCTGTCAGCACAGTAGAGTGAGAGCAAGTAACAGTTACCGGCTAGTTGGCTATCTAGCAATGTTTTCTGTTCCTGAAGCATATTCCCTGTTCCCACACAGACACAGAGCAGGCAAACGCTGACACTGACATTCCGTCTGTACTCATTGCTCACATTCTGACAGACAGAGTACACAGGCACAATATAATTCTGAATGTCCATTTATCCCCCCGTTAACATTTTAGTCTGGTCTCGTTAAAGAAATCTTGTATATTTCAACATAGTTTTTGTTATCAGTGATCTATTTTTAGCTAATCAATGTTATCGGCATGTGAAAAGGTTGGTAACGAACAGTTCTCATGACGGGTAGGATTTTTGCAGGTTATTATCTGTGTCTCACTCCTTCATGTCTGTTTGTTGATACATGAAGCAGGAGCTAAATGATGTAAAAAGCCGCCCTAAGTCAGGTTGCAGCCACTGCTTTGGTAGAACAGCAACATAAACGATAGAGGAAAATAGCTATTGATAAACATTTTCTCTCGTCCCACAATATATATTGTCATATCGTCCAGCCCTTTGAGTGAGTGAAAAAGTAACACTATTTAGCATATATACAAAAATTGTTTTGGCTTAATGTTGGCCTTTTGCCCACAAGGCATTTGCAATGGTCAGGGAAACCATGGTTTTGTTATACAAATCTGTGACAGCTGCTTTTGTTTGGTAAAGAAATTTGTAAAAGTAAAGTAAAGGAGGCAATTTAAGTTCATAACGTTATTTATAGTTTTTTCTTGTCACTTGATTTTAAGAGTTGTTTAGGTCCACAAAATAATTTATTTAATGAAAACAAAATTCGTATTCGATGTGTATTCAACAAAAAGTGTTTTTGTTTTTTTTTTGTTTATATATGCTGTCAATTATAGTTTATAGAAAACAAAAGAAATCAGCAGCAATCGGTATTGGCAGGCCAAATACAAAAATTGGAAAGAATAATTAGCCATTTTATTTGTTTTACTTTATTTTTATTTCATTTTAACTCCCCACAGTGTAATTTTAGATTGCAAGCCTAATTCTTAGTGTCTAATTTGACATGTTTACATTAAGCAAATGGATTAATGAACTTTTTGTTATGGCTCCGATTCGGCAACAGCCAGGGCTGGAGGCATTATGTTTCTGGGTCAACCATCCATCCGGGCCATTTCTCTTCACATTTTGCACAAATATCCATTCTAACTCAATGATTAACTGATTAGATTTTGGAGGTCAAAGGTCAAGGTCACTGCATCTATCATAGATGTTATTCAAACTTAAATCTTCACTGGTATTCCTGCTCTTCCATTTAAAGACAAGTTGTAAATTGGTATTTCCTTTGATTATTTTATACAACAATTTGACCTCCATACCTCTGTAATCCAGAGATTACAAAACATGGACCTATACCTTAGCATTTTTTGCCAGTGACACTACCACATGAACCACCCCAGTCCTTTTTGATCCACCACTGTACTTTCATTGTCCACATTTTATGCTTTGTGGAAACATTTAACTGCCACCTCGTCATTTATATATTTTTACATGATTAGCAAGTGCCAAATGATTTCTTTTTGCATAATAAATATCAGTGTGAATGTGACATCTTGTTAAATGGTCGAAGAGATTTGTGGTATTTCAGCAGTATTTTACCACCATTTTGCACATTTGTATCCGTTCTTGCCTTTGTCTACGTCTTTTCTTTTAAATTCAAAATGCAGCCAAGCATCTACCTTGAGACTTGAGGGTGTTGTTAGTGATTGTGTGCTGCTGGCTCACACAGGCATTTGACTATGTGTGGTCATCAGATGGTCATCAGTTATCATTTCATTTCCTCATTTATTGTCCTGCTTTTTTTTCCTCCCTTGATTCAGAAGATTGGTGTATTCATGGTCATACCATGAAAACACACTTATATGCAGTCTCTGGCTTTGACACGCGACAAAGGATTGCCCAGAGCCCATGAACATCCTCACACACAGGATGAAGCTGTTTCCATGGTGATTAATGTAAACATTGGGGAAGTCTCCTGACATCCTAGTAGTGGTCAGGGTTGTTGCCATGGCAAGTCAATACCTCATAGGCTCTGTTTTGTGTGTGTGCTTGTGCATGTCCATGTGAGCACACCACACAAAGCAAACAGGAAACATCATCTTCCTTTCTTTTCTTGTAGTTGCTCCCTTTTTAAACTGAATTAGACACAAACACACAGATCTTAAACCACTCCTAACTTCTGTGTCGTTCACGAAAAATAAGTCCATCAGTCTATTTTATAATATTTCCCATTTTATTTCATTGTTTTGCCAGTGAAATAAAATTAATTGATTCAGGAGAGAATAGTGACTGATACTTAGACCTGAATGATAAAGCAGGTGAATCTGAAAAAAACTTGATAGTGAGAAGGAGGTGGTAGTCATTGACATTAACCCTGTGTAATGTTTAGAATTTTTGAATATTCATTATCAGTACTATAAGGTACTGCCTTCAATTAATCTTGCCCTACATACATTGGTTCATGTTTTTCTGTAAATGTTTAATTTTGTCCTACAGAGCTCTGCATGCATGTGCCATCTGTTGTATTATTGCTGGTGGAGTAGAGCCCATTCTTCACGCTCATATGGATAATTGGTTGTAATACAATGTCTTGAGCTTTTAAACAAAATTCTGTTTGATATGTGTATTCTTTGACGTAATTGCACAGACGATTGTGCATGCATTTTCTTTTAGTCCTCTCTCTCTCCCTCCTATCATCCTTTTCTGCAGCTGGAGCCACATTGAGAATATATACTATAACTGGCACTTAATTGCTGCCTTGGCAACAGTGCTATTTAAGCCTACGCACTCTGCAACAAAGGCATATAGTGTGCATGCACACAAGCTGTGGTGTTTATGTTTTTTTCATATGGAAAGTGACATTTTGCTGAAAACTCTGTAGATTCTGATGGTTATTTAACAGCATTCTTGATTTTCTGCTCCATTGAATTTACACAGCAGCCATAATAAAATCCTTACCCATCATGCCTCACCTCCTGTTGCCATAGTGATTAAAGTCAGAAGGTTTCCGCCTGCACGTCACAAAATCTCCAACAGGTCCGGAGATCATTTTAGAGACAAGATGAAACCTATTTTTTGTTTTTTAAAAAAATTAAAAGTACACCTGTTGTTGCTGATCACTTGGCTTCATTTAATCTAATTAAATATGTGAGAAACTGATCAGAAGCCTGTATTATGATGCCAGGTTCAAGATGCAATATCTGGCTGACTACCTCTAGAAGTCTTGCTAGACAGTCCCTTGAAGCTCGGGATCTCTTTAATAAGTCAACTCAGGATTTCTCAACTCTAGTAAACTACATTTAATCTTTCTCTGTCTTTCATTTTGTCATTGTCAATCCCTCCACCTAATCTGCTGCACAAAACCCTCACATTTCACTGGTATTCTTTCTTTCTCTGTTTCCTCTTTTTTCCGCAGGAATTGGCCTGTCTTTTCATTTGCTTTAAGACACTGACATGCAATTCCAGCAGGCTAATTTGTATTCAGAGCACATGAAAACAATGATGCGTGCACAGTGATGACGATAGTTTGCCACTGAATAATTGTCCTTGTCCATACTCTGTAATTATTGGGCCTTCTGCTATGAGTGTGAGTGTGTGCCAACCCACTTGCTGGTAATTATTGATCAGTCAGGAGCAGACCTTACAAAGCTGACAATATCCTGCTCTGAAGGCTTCTCTGTGTGCCATGTGCACTGTCTCTTTTTCCCATCTGCCTTTTTTTTTTTTTTGTTCATTTAGCAACTATTCATGTCCATTACATTTTTTAAGGCTATTCTAGTTTTCAAACAATCAGTGTCTTTACAGCTGAATATTCAAAAAATTTTCAAATTTTCAATTCTTTACATAGGCACTTTGCCAACATGGGTGCATGGATGGAAACCTTCGGAAAGATTCAGTGTGATGCAGTGATGATGCAGTGTTCCCCTAAACAATGAATAATAATTATAGTAATAATAGGAGTTACCAAAGGGTTACAGATTAAATGTTTGGGGCATCTGTGCTAGATTGTGCTAATAGTATCAAAAACCTGTCAACATTATGTGCTTTATGTTTTGTTTCTTTTCAATTTCTGCCGCTTATCCGGGTCCGGGTTCGGGTTGAGGGGGCAACAGTCTGAGAAGGGAGATCCAGACGCTCCTCTCCCCAGCCGCTTCCACCAACTCCTCCAGGGGGGACACCACGATGTTCCCAAGACTGCAGAGAGATATGATCTCTCCAGTCTTTGGTCTGCCCCGGGTTGTCCTTCCAGATGGGCATGCCCAAAACACCTCCCCTGGGAGACATCCAGCAGGCATCCTGACCAGATGCCTGAACCACCTCAACTGGCTCCTCCAACGTGGAGGAGCAGTGGTTTTACTCCAAGCTCCTCCCGGATGTACAAGCTCTTTCACCCTATCTCCAAGGCTGAGCCCAGCCACCCTGCAAAGGATCACATTCTTTCAGTCACTACCCAAAGCTGATGACCATAGGTAAGAGTTGGAACGTAGATTGACCCAGTCCTCCCGGAGCACCCCCCACAGGACACCTCGAGGGTAACGGTCATAAGTACTCTCCAGATCCAAAAAACACATGTAGACTGGTTGGCAAACTCCCATGTACCCTCACGAGGGCATAGAGTTGGTTGAACGTTGAGTGTTGGTTGTGAGTTGGACTTGGAGTCCATGTCCCACATCACCTCCGGGATGTGGTTGAAGCTGTCCCCGTGAATGGGGGTTGAAGACAACAGGGTCTTCAGGCAGACACTCACTATATGCTTGGGCCTGCCCGGTCAACCTGTCATCCTCCCCCACCACCTGATCCCGCTCACCACCAGGTGGTGATCAGTTGACAGCTCCGCTCCTCTCTTTAAACGAGTCCCCAGCACATACAGCCACAAATCAGATGATACGACTACAAACTCAATCATTGACTGTTGACCTACGGTTTACGGGTGCCAGGTGCACTTATGGACAATCTTATGGCTGAACATGTTGTTATTTATAGACAAACTGCAGCCAGCACAGAAATTCTATAAGTGAACACTGCTTGGGTTCAGATCGGGCAGGCTCTCACTCCCAATCAACCCCCTGAGCGTTAAAATCTCCCAGTAGAACAATGGAGTCCCCAACAGAGGCACTTTCAAGCACCCGTTCCAAGGACTCTAACAAGGGTGGGAGCTACTATTTGGTGCATAAGCGCAAACCACAGTCAGGACCCGTTCCCCCACCTGAAGGTGCAGGGAAGAAACCCTTTCATCCAACTGCGTGAATTACAACAAAGTGGCTGAGAAACTATTAGTAAATCCACACCTGGTCTCCGCTCTCTGAACCTCCCGCACAATCTCAGGTTCCTTCCCCACCAGAGAGGTAACGTTCCATGTCTCAATAGCCAGCTTCAGCAACCAGGGATCGGACCGCCAAGGTCCCTGCCTTTGACTCCCACTCGATCTACATAGCACCGGACCCCTGTGGCTCCTCCTATGGGTGGTGGGTCCACTGGAGGACGGATCCATGCCTTTCTTTTGGGCTGAGCCTGAGCAGACCCCATGGATAAAGTCCATCGGGCAGCGTGGTATTCATTATCATAGGAGTTTTTTGTACTTATTACTTATTACTTTATACTTATTATTATTACACAAGATTTAATACAATTATCGTACACAGCTAATTTCATAGCCTCAGTTTTTTGTCATGTCATCTCCACTGTACCTGAACACTTTCTCAGCCAACAGCAGGGTATTAAATGTACAGTAATTCCTGATGAAAGTGGTCAAAAAAATGAAAGCGAAGGAGAGTTTTCACTACTTCAAAGTAAAGTATTATGAAATTATGGGATTTATTGTCTTTGTTGTGAAACAACCGCTGTTGCAGTGGATTTTTGCTAGGTTTGATCAGTGGTGTGAACACTTGTATAAATATAAAAACATAGGATATTGTAATAGAAAAAATATTAAATGATACCTGTAATGGACATTCTCCTGTTATTGAAGATATGTCTATATTGTTGACTCAAAACTATTCAGTCTGTGAACAGAATGATTAATGATTAATCCAATAAATGGCCGAAAGGATATTAACTGACTATTTTGGATTACAACAATTATGATCAAATAATTGATTCTGTCTTGTTTTAAAATGTCTTTGTCATTTTTGACAATGACTGATGAGTCTTTGAGCATTTAACTATTGTTCTTAGTAAAGAAGCAATTTCAAGACACCAGTTCTGTTTACTTTTTTTTGTCAATTTATAAATTAAATGATTCATTCGAAAATAATTAAATCATGGAATCAAGTGTCAGAGTAGTGTCAATGTGTATGAAGTGTACACTTTATGATCATTTAATAAACAAAATAAAGCACTGAAAAAAATATAAAGGTTAATACACAGTATGTACAGTACAACATCTGAAAGAAAGCAGTAATTAAACAAAAATAACGACATTAATTTACACTAAATAATTAACTTTACAAATGTAACTGATTTGCTTACTTACTATTACTTCTGTAATAGTTTTGGTCCATTGTCTGACAGGAGTGGCACAGAAGGCCTGTGGTGGCACTCCCTTTCCACACTGTAGACGGAGTCACTGAAGGGGTAGCTGACGGCACTAAGGCGTTTCCCCATGATTTACACGAGTTTGGCTGTCATTTTTTCGTCCACAAAGAGACCAGTGAGAGCCTCAGGATATAGCTGGCCTCCTCTGATACTTGTTTCACCACAACATCTACAGCATCTAAGAATGCCTTTTAATGGTCCAGTTTATTTTTTTTACTGAAATACTTCATCATATATTCATAGCTACTAGAGAAGGTGTCTTTCTGTTATTACACTGTTGCTCTATCCCAGGGGTGTCAAATTTATGGCCCGCGGGCCAGGTCAGGCCCACGAACGGGTTTAATCCGGCCGCGAGATGATTTTGCAAAGTTTAAAATTGAGCTGCAAGTTTTCAATGAAAGAAACTGCTGTTATAAATGTGTCCAAGCAAACTGTTTATACCGGGACTGAGCAAGTATACTTGACAGCTTGCCCGGAGCGGCCTTGTCGTTCTGCCTATTACATCTTCTACTTTGAACATTGCCCGCTTTGGCGCCCTCGTTGCCCCAAAATGTTTCTCTTAAAAAAGACAAAAGTGGATGCAGAGTGCAGAGTTTTCCAACAAAATGGTCATTGTCCTATTTATTCACGGAAATGAATGGGAAACCTGTGTGTTTTCAGTGTTCACAGCAGGTTTCAGTGCTGAAAGAATATAACCTTTGGCGCCATTATGAGACTCTTCATGCCGAAAAATACAAGAACTTGAAAGGACAACAGAGAAAGGAGAAGGTGAATGACTTGTTGGCGGGTCTGAAGAAACAGCAGTATGTGATTACTCATAGCCGAGAAATCTGTGATACTGCAGTGAAAGCCAGCTACCTTATTGCTAATGAAATTGCACTGGCTTCAAAACCATTTAGTGAGGGTGAATTTGTGAAGACATGCATGCTGAAGGCTGCAGAGATTGTGTGCCCTGAAAAGCATCAGGCTTTTGCAAATATCAGCCTGACAAGAAACACAGTTGCAGACAGGATTTCTGATCTTTCGGTAGATTTGGACAGCCATTTGAAGCGCAAAGTAAAGTCATTTATTGCGTTTTCAGTTGCAATTGATGATGTTGATGTTGCGCAACTCGCCATATTCATCCGCCGAGTTGATGACACTTTGACCATCACCGAGGAGTTCGTGGAGTTGGTGCCAATGACGGATACCACAACAGCAGCTGATATTTTCAGCGCCCTCGTCGTAGCGCTGGACAGGGTCGGAGTGGACTGGTCCCACGCTGTCAGCCTGGCTACGGATGGTGTGCCATCAATGATCGGGAAAAAAGCAGGTGTTGTGACAAAATTCTGAGAGAAAGTGCAGACTGCAAATGGAGGACGTGAGTTTTGGACTTTTCACAGTATTTTGCATCAGGAGGGATTGTGTTGGCCTGCCATACCACAACGCTGTAAGATGGTTAAGCCGAGGTGCTGTGCTGAGGCATTTCTTTGATTTACGAGAGGAAATTGAACAGTTCATGGAAAAAAAGGGCAAACCAGTGTTAGAATTTCAGTCCACAGAATGGATGCAGGACCTTGCATTTATGGTGGACGTTACAGAGCACTTGAATAACCTGAACAAAATGCTGCAAGGGTGCAACAAAGTATTATGACAGCATATCTGCGTTCAAGTTGAAGCTGTCATTGTGGGAGACACAACTTGCGGCTGGTGATGCTGCTCACTTTCCTTGTCTGAAAGATGTGTGC
>KV751356.1:4865436-4890974 GCA_001698575.1 Mola mola | reverse complement strand
GTGTGTGTGTGTGTGTGTGTGTGTGTGTGTTAGGGCTGTTAATCCGAATCTATAATACAGTTTGAATTATATTTGAATTTTTATGCTAAAGTTGTATTAATAATATTTACTATGTATCTCCATAAACATTTAACAGTTGCCGATGCCTTTATTAGCAAGTGATTGTTGCACATTTTGTCCAATAGAGGGCGTCCTAAATAAAGAAATAAACAAAAATAACATGAATTTCCCAGAAAGCCACCTGCACAATTGCACACAGTTAATATATAACCAAACTGTCTGTGCAGGACTTGAGCCTGGTTTCTTATTGTATGATTCCTTTGTGATTTTAGAACATCTAACTTGCACACAGACAGCGATGCAGGTAGGTGGTGTCCAAGTTACCGTGCGGCAGTGTTTTCTCCTCATGTTGTGAACCAGCAGCTGCAGTTTTGCGTTGTATCTACCCTGAATACCACCTACATAAAGGAGGATTCTGCCAGAAGGTCACTGCCGTTGCATTTCGAGGCTGCAATGACTGCGAGGTGCTGCAGTGAATGAAACATTTAACCAGGCGGTTGCAGCTGGAAGTTCAGAGTGGCAGAGCAAAATTTGTCCATTGTTGTTTCTATAATGTGAGTAAATTACAAGCCAACATGAGTATGTTGAGATTCAGGAATGGTGGCCAACACACTTATAAATCCTAAAACACACATTTGATTAGTAATTTCAACATTCAAATAGTGATGAATTCTCAACAATTCAAATTATATTCAAACCCCAAAATTCATTCCGACCTAGTGCTGTCTTAGTGCAATTTTCATTTGTACAGTGTTTTAGTTGGTATAATGTCAACCCATAGTGCATTTAAAGTTTTACCTTTGATTTTAACGTGGAATAAAAACTGATACTTGCTGATTTGATATTGAAAGATTTAATTACACTTTTTCATTTCTTTTTCTGTCATATTTGTTTGTAGTAACATTTAGCAGAGGAAAAATAGAGCAATAGAGAATGCTGTGATCCGCTTTTTTTTTTTGCAAATCCCCTCATCAGTGTTGCATTTAAGTGGCTCTATGAGAGCAGCTAACTATGTTTGTGGAATGAGTCCAAGATTTTTATTGCTGCACAAGCAGAAAAGGTACATCCATCATATCAAATCAAATCACATCAAATTTTATTTGTATGGCCCAAAATCACAATTTACACATTATCTCACTGGGCTCTGATAAACTGTACAGATGTGACACCCTCTGCCGGTAGACCCTCGAACCGGGTGAGAAAAAACTTAAAAAACCCTAAACAGGGAAAATAAGAAACCTCAGGAAGAACCACAGAGGAGGGATTCTTCTTCCTAGGATGGACAGACATGCCATAGATGTCACTTGTACAGAACACAGCAACATGACAATAACATTTTAATAAGAATGTTTGAGTTCATATGAGTCTATAAATCAAGATACAGTGTGGGTATAGTATGTTGGTCCAGAAGACATTGTAATCCATGGGCTAGGCTGGGCAATCCAGCCTAGAATCCAAGTCACAGGATCTCCTGTCATAATTTGAGCAGTAGGGGTCAGGTAGGACCCCAAAGGCAGCTCCAACTGCAACCTAGAAAGACCTGCAGGATAATAAAGCACAAAGACTCTGGGGAAGAAGTAAAGTTAGTATAAGTATATGGACATTTAGAGGAGCAGAGATGGAGTCAGAGAAGAGAGCTCAGTGCATCGTGGAGTGTTCCCCCAGCAATCTACGTCTATAGAAGCATAACTAAGGGCTAGATAGGCCAGCCCTAACTATAAGCTTTATCAAAAAGGAAGGTTTTAAGCCTACTCTTAAAATCAGAGAGTGTGTCTCCCTCCTGTACCAAGACTGGAAGATGGTTCCACAGGAGAGGAGCTTGATAGCTGAAGGCTCTGCCTCCCATTCTACTTTGGGAGATTCTTGGGATCACCAATAACCCATCATCCTGGGAGCGTAAGGTTCTATTACATTTATAAATGTGATAGGGTACTATGAGCTCTTTAAAATAATATGGTGCCTGACCATGAATAGCTTTGTAGGTGAGGACAAGGATTTTAAATTCTATTCTGGATTTAACTGGGAGCCAGTGCAGAGAAGCCAATATTGGGGAAATATTGTCTCTGATGCTGGTTGTAGTCAGTACATGCGCTGCTGCATTCGAGATTAACTGAAGAGTTTTTAAAATCTTATTAGGGCAGCCTGAAAATAAAGAATTACAGTAATCCAGCCAGGAAGTAACAAATGCGAAAACTAGTTTTTCTGCATCTTGTTGAGACAGGATGTGCCGGATTTTAAGAAGTTTACGGAGGTGAAAGACAGCCATCTTTGAAATCTGTTTTACACATAAGTCAAAAGATGTTGGTCAAAGATAACACCCAGGTTCCTGACAGTGGTGCTGGAGGGCAAGGCAATGCCATCCAGATTAACTATGTTGATGGATAATGAGTCTCTAATGTCTTTAGGGCCCGGCACAATTACTTAGAGTTTAACAATAAGAAGTTATGAGACTTTTTTTTTTTTCTTCATTTATTTTACCAGGTAAAATCAATTGAGAAGAGTTTCTCATTTACAATGATGACCTGGCAAGAGGCCCCAGCAGAAGTAAAAACAAGACAGTACACATGAATCCAGGACAAAAACAACATAAATAACTACAAAAATATATAGTGACCAAACGGGGAATCAACACGTACAACAGTCAGTTAGGGACTGTTGCAGTTTCTGTTTAGCCACATGGAGTGATGGAAGAGCAGAAAGTTTAAGGGAGTGTTGAAGGGGAGTTCCAGTCACTTTCTGCAGCAAAACTAAAGGACTTTTGGCCAAAGACAGTGCGGGCTTTTGGAATAGACAGAGTAATAAAGTCACTGGACCTCAGGTGATAGTTATTGTGGGAAAGGTTCAAGATGTTAGAGAGGTATTGAGGTGTTTTCCCTAGTAGAGTCTTATAGACAAGTAGAAGCCAGTGATGACGTCGCCTGGTGTGGAGGGAGGGCCAGCCTGTCAGTTTATACAGATCACAATGGTGAGTGGAAAAAGGTGCACCAGAGGCAAAACGGATGGCTGAATGGTGGAGAACATCCAGTCCGTTAAGAACGCACTTGGACGACCATTTTATAGATGACATCACCATAATCAAACATAGGGAGTATGGTCATCTTCACCAGGACACGTTTGGCAGATAATGGATCTTGATACTGCAACATTTTAGGGATGACTATTGGTACTTGGACAAAACTTTGACACAGTCAGATTTATGATAAATAATCATCAGTAATGTGGATGTAATGACTAAAGTGGGTAAAGGGAAATATTAGAACAGGTATAGGCACTCTAAAAAGTTCAGAAAATTACATTTCACTATAATGCACTCTATAAAGCACAAAAAGACAACACATACGCCATATCACAACATATCACAACAAATTCTCAGACGATATTCTCCTATGATAATATCCCATGACAATATATTTATCATATATATTGCCCAGCTCTACCACAAAGTCAAGTAAAATGAGGTTCTGTATAATGACACTTTTAAATATTGATGCAAACATTATGTGAAATTTTCTGCATAAAAGGCTTCTTAAATCTGGCATGATCGGGAAAGAATTGTCTATCAATAAATTACATTTAGTCACCTAAATTATATTTGGCTCATTTAATGAATATTTCTATTTTCTATATTTCTTCTACTTTTCCTGGACACAGAGCTGATGCACTTGGTTGCAGACATGAGTTCACTCAGCACATCTGTGCATTTAACAACCATTCAATAATGGGACACCACAAATGTATCACATATTTCATAATATAAACTGGACCTTAAATACATCCTTTTTTCAGGAATACTTCAGGATGATACTAATATTTATCACTTGTTAACTGTTTTCCATTCTCCTCAATGAGATAAGATGCAATAAAAAGTTGTGCTTTAGTCTCCGAGATCTCACAGGATTTCTCTCATAAATGAAAGCCTAATATAATGAGGACAATGTAGCTTTGACAATAAAAGACATTAGAAACTCTACAAAGATGCGCTGGCCTATTTTGATCAACCTCTAGGTCTATGCTATATGATTTTCATTATGTCCTGATATGAATTATAACTAAGTGATCTGAAAGAAAGTAAATCCCTGTGCTATCCCTGAAAAGACTTTTACAAACTGCAACCAGAGTGCCTACACTGTCTCTCCAAGGAACCATTAACTGTATGTACAAACGCACATGCACAATAAAAGAGGTATTATGTCTTCCCCCTACACACATACACACTCACAGCTTAAGCAGTCTCCGCACAGATTTATTTTCTACTTTTTCATTTTCAATTTTGCAGCCATGGCAACAACCATTTGCCTTAGAATTTTAAACGCTAAATCTGCACAATGGTTCATTACCAGATTATGGGATTATCCAATCCACACAGAGAAATTGACCCAATCACAGAGGGATACAGTACATGCTCATACGCATACTGGTAAATTGTTTCTGAATTACTCTGTGTGTGGGTGCGTGTGTGTATGTGATACAGTGCAATATAGACACAAAAGGGAGAAAAAGGAAAAGCTAAAGAGATCACTCTTAAATTACAGTTACAAGACTGACCTCAGAAGAGAAGGTGCAAATTCATATTAAAATTTCCCAGAAGATCAAAGGTTCTGGGTTCATGTGAGCACTTATATTATGAAAAGTACAAATCTTCCAGTACCACTTTTTACTTGTACGATACCGATTAATATACAAACATATTTGAGTTTGAATGTGTTTGTGTGTGTTGCGCCCCCACAAGGAGCCAGGTGAGCAGTGGCCACATTAAAAGGACTGTTTGGGACTACCCGGGTCCGTGAATCCTCGACCTTTTCCCAATGACACGGAATCATAACGGTCCAAAGACCCTTGTACTTGCGATATCCGATCCATCATTTTCTGCTATAGCAGAGGTATTTTTCCATTGCTGGTATAGATCTTGGAACAACTCTAAATCAATTTAGCTTGGGTTTCAGCATTTAAAATGCTTTATAATCTACATTTTGATTAAAAGACAGATGTACTGTACATTAGTTGTATCTCTTGGGAAATTTTGGGAAGTTTTCAAGATTTAACTGTTGAGATATGGTTGCACTGCAGCCATGGATGTGTTATTTTAATACCTTAGACTGCATGAGACAAAAAAGTTGCTTTCATAAATCACTCCATAGATATTTAAAATGAGTAATGCTATTTCAAAAATGACAGTGTTGACTTCTATAGTATCCAGTGTTTCAGATTTTTCAATTGCATCTTTTTTAATGGACATCATGTTATACAAATCAACATCAATTTTAATTGGAAAATCTATTTTTTGAACCCAGCTCTAGTGAAACTCCTCGCTTGATTACTACCCACCTTACACATAGCCCCTATGATTACGTTATGTGAATTACTGATGTGACTTCCAGTGCATTCTGTCAGGAACTGATGTTTATGGTAACAGTTTGGTAAAGTTCTCCTTCTTACAGCTGTTTCAAAAACACATGAGATAATGTAATTGTACTTAGAAAACGCATCATTGGTCATAGGAACAATATATTTTTGTTTTTGGACATGTTCAAAACACAAATTTAGTTTAGCTCAGTCCGACTGTTATAATAATTAAAATTATCACCAAGTCTCCAAACACCTTTGCATATTTCAATAATAAAAATGCAGACTGTGTGCTACACAGCTAAGAGTTTCTCCTGGGGATTATTTTACCAATATTTTCTCTGTCTGTTTTAATTTTCCAAGCAGATTTATTTTATTTCAAGAGGTCAATATGCTGCCATTTAAAGTAAAAAGCTCTAAAGTAAAGTCAGGTAGGCTGGGATCATAAAGGGATCATTACCTATGTTAACTTGCAAGCATCAGTCATCATGGGACCGTGATCAGAACCAACATATTGTCGACTGAGGAAAGGTACAACCACCAGCCACATTATGACTCACCTGCAGGAAAGAGGTCATTTAAGCTTTGACAGTTAAAACAAGTGCCATTGATGTTTTAAAAGAATGAAAAATTTAATGATGAAAATGTACATTCATCTTTGAATGATTCAAAAGACATAAGATTAAGGTTTTTGAATGAAAAACTCAAGTCAAACTCCTGACTTGAATCTCATTGTGATACTGTAGAAAGACCTCAAAAGGGCAGTTCATTCTCAAGTAGCTGAAATAAAACCGTGTTGGGCCAAAATGTCTTCACAGTGATCTCCCAGCCCTATTGTGCCTAAACTAATGATAATAAAGTGACAGCACAGCTGAGCTGACTTGATCGTGTATAGCCATTTGATTTGATTATTACATTTGATTTAGTGCCATTGAATAGCTACTGTGTAGGTGCACGATATTATTGAATTTATCAAAAAATGTTTGTGTGTCGTAGAACTACAATAGATATGGGCTTGTGACTAGCTGTCATTTGCTCTACATCCTTAACCTAAATAGCACACCAATACTATCATGAGATGGCAAGTTGTGATTTTCACACAAAACATGATTGACATGTTTATTTCCCCCAAAACACATTTATTTGTTGATGTGACAAAGCTAAAATGACTCATGATTCTTCTTTGTGAGGCCCCCATCTACATATGCATCTACATCCCTGTATTATACACTAAACATATTTATTACGGCTTTTATTGCACTAATTTCAGTATTTCACAGTCTATACTTTTTTCTATTTCAGTTTTACTGCAGTGTTTATGCCAATTGGCTCAAATTTATCTTTAGTCTCTATATTTTGCTGTGGCTGTTTATGTCATGCTGTTTATGAGACATTCTGTGAATGAGCTGATGAAACAGATTTTCCTTGATGTAAACACAACTTCATGGTTAAATGTCAAATTTTCTGCCAGATGTCCACTTATGGATCTTATGTTTAGATGTATTACGTAACAACATTTGCACATATTGTCTACTTCTAGTCAGAATTTGCACACTGGAACTTAAAACTCCAATTCCAAAAAGTTAGGAAGTATTAATAAAACATAAATGGATAATTTCGTGATCCTATTCCTTTTTGACATTCAATTTAAATGAAAACAGTGCAGGCAATAAGATTGAATGTTGTATTTCATCAACTACATTGATTGTAAATTTGTGTTCCTTCTGAATTCTATGGCAGCAACACATTTCAAAAAAGTTTGGACATGGGCTTCAAAAGACTGGGTGAGTTGTGGAAAAGCACCTGATTGGAAGATTCCACGAGGCAAACAGGTTCATTATTAAAAGGTGATAGTATCATGACTAAATATAAAAGAAGCATTCTCAAAGAGCTCAGCCCTTCACAAGCAGGGATGGAAGAAGTTTACCACACAAAATTTGCATGGGAAAATGGGCTAACTGTTCAAAAACCATGTTACTCAACAAGGAATTTGAGGATTTCAACATCTACAGCCCATAATATTGACAATTAACAGGACAAATCTTTGCAAAAAAAACCCAACAACATTGAAATGTGGCTCAGATGGTAGTGGTCGTCCAGTAATCGGAAGGTTCCTGGTTCGATCCCAGACCCTGCAGTTAACATGTCGAAGTCTCCTTGAGCAAAACACTGAACCCGGAATTGCGCCTAATGCTGTGTCATCAGTGTATGATTGTGTGTGAATGGCTAATGCTCCTGATGAGCAAGTGGTGGCACCCTGACAGGTAGTCACTGCTACCAGTGTAAGAATGAATGGGTGAATGCCAAACCTGTAATGTGAAAGTGCTTTGCGTGGTCAACAATGACTAGAAAAGCGCTATATAGATACAGGACATTTACCATCTTAATATAAAAACATTTGATAGAATACAGCAGTTTTCAACAGTTGGTCCTCAGTTACATAATAAATTCCCACAGAATTATTTTACACCTCCATTTCAAATTCTAATTTAAAAAAGGAAACACATTAGAGCATGCAGCTGCAATCTGCCCAGTTATGAGGTTTAATAAGAAGTACAGCAGTGAAAATCTAAGATTCAGTGAATGCCATAGTTACCAGTGCCACTGGAGTGATAAAGTTAACACTTACTAGTTAAATGCAGTGGGACAGTTTATGTTAATAACTAAATATAGAAGACTGATCATTTTATTAAAATTGTATGGTGATTTGCACTGATATGCTACTCATTCCATTTTCTTATTAGACATAGTGTTTTGGTTGTCCACTGTTTTATCTCTAGGATGATGTATCATGGGTTGGGTAGGAGACACAAACAAAAACACATTTAAAAAAAGCATTTAGTGATAAAAGCTATACATCATACACTCAAGCGCTCTCTCTCTCTCTCTCTCTGATGGTACTGAATGAAAGCTTTGTGTGTCTGTGTGTGTGTGCGTGTTAATGTTGGTGTTTCAACAATACAGCTGTTACTTGTTTGGTCTTTGACGTCATCAGAACCTTCAAACAGCCATTATCAGTGCAAGCAGGCATTTGTTTGTGTGCGTGTGTTAGCACACGTGCGCGTACTTTTGAGGCAATGAAGTGATATAATTGGTGCTCAGAGACTCCAACTTAATCACCAGGGGCAACCGATCACTTGTCACTGTAAAAGAAGTATGAAGCATGAGGTGAAAGAAAAAGACAACCGAGGTCGGGAGAGGAGCGTGATGGAAGGTGAGAAGAGGAACGAGACACTCCTCAGACACACTACTCAGAAGCATAGTGTATTTTTGTATTTTTTGTGAATGAGTTGCTGCAGAACTCAGAGGATTGTCTTTTTTGTAAATAGTGTACATGATTTTTCTATTTTTTCACTTGATAATAGCACACAGTTTTTTCACATTGGGGCTGGCACAATAAATTTGCACCATCACTGGATTAATCGACTACGCCATCATTTTTTTTGGTTTTCCCCTTGGTTGGGAGTGTTATTAGAACCACGCCACAGTAAAATAGATGGAAATGTTTTCATGAATAAAGTCTTGATGAATCTAGAGAACTTGAAAGATAGAACGAGTAGATTGGTATTAAAACATAGTTTGATTCAGGGATGGCAACATCCTTCATTCAGCCTTTGTTGCATCTTGTTGTTATGTTTAAAAATTTCTTGTGTTTAAAAAGGCAGAATGAGAGGTTATTGCTCCTCTCTGAGCCCAGAGCAACATAGTAACAGGTTAAAATGGACATATTCTCACTTTTTCACCAGCCCAGCCTCTATTAATCACTATGGAAAGGCCTAAACAATAAAGTGTGCTTTATATGTAAGAGATGATACTGACTCAACCAGCCTTTTTGTCACAAAGATAGGCCTATTACTCTGATTGCATAGTTCCTGTCTTCCTTCATACTGACTCCTATATCAGTAAAGATCTTGTGGTCTCTTGAATTCAAAATCATTGCCCTCTGAGTGGCCCTCAGAAAGTTATAAATTAGTGTTTACATCATCTGCAGGTAGCGCTGAATGATGTACACTAGCAGGTGACAGAAAAAAGAGCGGGGAGAAAAGGAGATAAAGATAAGAAGAGTTTATATTGTGTTTTGATATGTGTAAAACTGGAGGCAACACACAGTACATACAGATGAACTCACATTTGGTTCATCCTCATTAATACACCTACACTTGTATAAGAATTGCTGAATTTAAATTTCCAAATTTTTTCTCAATATTGGTGCCATGGTTATTAGAGCCCCACTGAGATGTAATTTTTTGAGCCATTACTGATACCAATTTTAAGGAGTGAATTTTTTTTTAATTGGTCCCTCAAATGAGTTTATCTAACATTGGTGACAAAGATAAAAAACAGATGCAGAATATTTGACCAATTTACAATAAACTACTGTCTGAAATTATAGCAGTATAATGACACAGTAACCTTCACTGGTAATTTAATATAAATCACCCCATCTTTTTCTGCATTGTGTTCTTTTTTTATATCTGCTGATATTAATAACATATAAGCTGATACAGATATGTCTGTGATAGGCCAATATCAGCAGGTAATATCAGCTAAACTAATATATTGGTCAGGCTCTAATGGTCGTTATTGAAGCTCTTCAGTTTTTCATGATAAGAGAAAAAAAAGCTTGAAATTATTTTTAGCCGGTCATTATAAATGGATAAAGACAGAAAATTGTTATTGTTTTATTGTTACACGTGGCAAATTTAATCATATTTCACTACAGTAAAATTTTTTTCATCCATCCATCTTCTACCGCTTGTCGCAGGGCTGACATATAGAAACAAACAACCATCCACACTCACATTCACACATATGGGCAATTTAGATTGACCAATTAACCTAATCCCCAGTTGACATGTTTTTGGACTGTGGGAGGAAGCCGGAGTACCAGGAGAGAACCCACACAGGCACAGGGAAAACATGCAAACTCCACACAGAAAGGCCCTGACCCGGAATCGAACCCAGGACCTTCTTGCTGTGAGGCGACAGTGCTAACCACTGCCGGAAAAATTATTAATCATTTAATCGGCCAAGGGTTGGTACACAGGTAATCAGTTAAAAACCGGGCAGACTAATCCAAAGTATGAGGCAAAAAATCTGGTCAGAAAACTAAGGTACAGTACAAATTCATTAACTTATTAGACAAAACACAAGGAATTGGTGGAAAACTGACAAGAATGATAAGATGATATGGCATAGAAGGAGGGGGAAACACAGTTTAAATACAGTAGGGGGAGAGAAAACAAACAAGATACAGGTGCAGCAATCATAAAAAGTGGGAAACTTGACAGGAAAACAAGGAACACACAAAAACCTACCAAAATAAATCAGGAAACAGAAATCACAAAAGTAACTAGACAAAGACAACCTGACTAACAGATCCTGGAAATCAAAGAACCCAATGCAGAAAATGATTACTGCGGGGATTTATATTATTAAATTGCCAGCGAAGGTTACTGTTTCAGTGCACTGTTGTAATTTGAGGCAAAAAAAGTTCATTGTTAATCAGTTAAATATTATGCCTTCATTCTCCATATCTTTGTTATGAATGTTTAAAAACTTCATTTGATGAATCATTGCAAAACATTGGACATATCAATTGATGCATTGATATTGGAACTTTTTTAATCCCTCACATCAGTATCGGCCCCAAAAATTGCATAATGGTCAGGCTAGTTTAAAGTAGGTGAAGGTATATTGAGGGTATTTATTATTTTGTTTAAAGTTCATTTATTATTGGGAGTGATCCAATGTGACAGCGACCTACCATTATAAGTGACTCATATGCAGCACTTGTAGGTTACTTCTATTATGTGACAGGTTTATCCTTTCTGACAGAACAGTTTTACTTAAAAATGAGAGGCATTAAGTAAAAACAGAAAATGATTAAGAAATGACACAGTGCAATAAAGGGTCATTTCCTGTATCATCATGTATTTTGTCATTAGCCTGCCTGTTAAAAAGGCGAGCAGCAGGTCGTGAGTCTGTTCATCCAAATGGGAGGAGTGAACCAGAATGAATGAATGAATGATTCTTTCACTCCATACTTACTAAGTAAATATTGGGCCATTTTTCCGCAAACTACACACAAAATATATTCTCTAATACTGGCATCTCGGAGGAAAAAAAACTTTACTATAAACTTGCCTGTTCCTCAGCATACTCATAGACATCTGGAGTGAGCATTTTAACCTAGCAGAGCTGCATAAATAAAGCACAAACATTAATTTGTTTTATTCTAGTGTTTGTTTTTGTCCATATAGACAAGTAATAGCACTCATTAATGTGTTACTGTTTCACATTGGTGAAAGGAATTGTATAACTTTCCATGCTGGGCTAACAAGTCATAATTCTGAAAAAGTACAGGGAACTTTTCTTTGTCCTCCACTAGTCTTCATGTTGTTGCTGAACATGCTAAATATCTTTTATTAACACTTTAATCATGCTGCTTTTTATAGAGGTATTGTTTAAAGATAAAGTAAGTTTCTCTGTTTCAGATCATTTCCTTGTAGATTAGAGCCTGCAGTATGTAGAACCTAGACCTTCCCCGCACACACTCACAGCTGACGGACTCCAATTTGTTTCTCCTTTGGTATCATAAAAACTTTGATTTGAAAACCAATAGGTCACAGACAATGGGAGATTACATTGCCCTTTAAATCTGATCTGCTTTTGACTCACTGGTCTTATTCTTCTGTTCACAGAGGAGCGTTTTCTGAGGTTGTCCTGGCCCAGGAGAGGCTGACAGGCCGAATGTTTGCGGTGAAGTGCATCCCTAAAAAGGCTCTGAAGGGGAAGGAGAATAGCATCGAAAACGAAATTGCTGTGCTGAGAAAGTGAGTGCACACGTGCATACGCACGTAAGCCTCCTATTTCGTGGTTAGTGGGGCAATGCTGCATCTTCTTTCTCTTCCATGCAAACCCCACATCCCCCCACATCTACAACACACACAAACACACATCACGACTGAAACTTCAGTTTATTGAGCTCAAAAACTCCTGTGCAGTGTGAACTGCATTTTTTTACTCCTGTGCAGAAATGGCCCAGTGTATGGAAAGAAAATGTTACAACAACTGATGGTTGAACACATAGAACAAAAAGTTAAGAAAGGTTGGCTGACTAGATGACGTAAAGATAGAAAAAGACACAAAAGACTAACTCCCTATACTGTAAGTTCTTTAAGAGTACAGGAAATATCTTGATGCATGCCCAAAGAGAGCAGACATTGTGCCGTTAAAAGCAATGACTGTTCATTTGGTTGCTCCTTGTAATGGAGAAAATAAGAATTGTCTTAAATGATGCAGAGTTGCAGACACTAATTTAAACAAATGAGTGTGATTAGTTTTAACTAAATTAGAGCAAAATTTAGCAGACTGACAGTCTCTACCAGCTAGAACACTGGGAGATACCAGGTCCGCTTTAAAGGTAAACCTGCTGGATTACTTTTAAGGCACAAATCAGAAAAAGAATGACATAAATTATAGCTAAAGCTATATTTAATCATAAAAATAAAAACTTTTTATTGTTTTGTTTTATTTTTTTAATTCCTCTTATTTTTGTGGGATTTGCTAGTCTCATCTACTTCCTGGGTGTTACACTCATTGAAAGGCCACTTCATATTTTGTCGGCGCCCCTGGTATTCAACATATGTATCGATTCATTTTAATGTCTCAGTCGAATGGATGAGTTACATTAATTTATCGATTTTTTTTAAAAAAATAATAGAGTTCCATTCTTACCTCACTGCTTTACAAGCTATTGAGAGCTGCTTTTTCAGAATTATTACAAATCAACATATTCATCATTTGAAAGGACTTTTAATACTATTGGTATCAGCGGAACTCTAATAATGGCTGATAGTTGCACAGCCTCAAGCTGGGATGCAACTTACTTCAGGGTATTGCACAGAGGCCTCATACACCACATTACAGTTAGAATTAACAGTGTTAAAATTGCGTAATATACCTTTAAGACATACATATAGACATATACTGTGTCATACTTGCTGGATGCGTCATTTTACTGTGTGTTGTTTTGGTTAGGTTGGAATTGCGTGAGTGGCACGCTACCAATACATGTTTTGTAGCACATTTTATTCTTTGCATCTTTACTCAAAAGTAACGTTAAGGATTGTAGCAAAGAACGGGACACAAAACATGTATGATTCCTGGCTGCAATGCTTCATCCATATCACTGCACACACTTCCAAAGGAAAAGTGTTGCAGAGACATGGATAGATTTTATTTTCGGAAATTGGTTTTAAATGTTCTTGGTGCAGTCCTGTTGTGTACAGCTGTGTAGCGTTCACTTTACACGAGAGTCCATTGAAAATTAGGGACTATTTGACATTGGATCTGTATCTAACATGATGAAAGAATCCATTCTAACCAAACTGGTAGGGTCTCATCAATCCTGTTGCCTAAAAGGTATTCTAGTTTTAATTAAATACAGCAAAGCAAACCCTCAGTTAAGGTTAGGGTTAGGTTAATTGGTCACTCTAAATTGCCCGTGTGAATGTGAGTGTGGATGGTTGTTTATCTCTATATGTGAGCCCTGCGATTAACTGGCGACTTGTCCAGGGTGACCCCGCCTTCGCCCGATAATGCTGAGATAGGTTCCAGGCTCAAGGCTCAAGGCTCAAGGCATTCCCATGCAATCCAAGACATGTAATCTCTCCAGCCAATCCTGGGTCTGCCCTGGGGTCTCCTTCCGGATAGGCATGCTCCAAACACCTCCACAGGGAAATGTCCAGGAGGCATCCTAACCAGATGACCAAACCACCTAAGCTAACTCCTCTTGATTTGGAAGAGCAGTGGCTCTCCTCCGAGCTTGTCCTGGATATCTGAGCTTTTCACACTATCTCAAAAGCTGAGCTCAGCCACCCTGCCGAGGAGACTCAACTCAATTGTTACATGTATTTGCAATCGTTTTCTTTTGGTCACTACCCAGAGCTTGTGAACAAAGACGTGACTTGGAATGTAGATTGACTGGTAAACTGAAAGCTTTGCTTTTGGCTCAACTCTCTATTTAAAACATTGGACCAAAATAGCCTCTGCATCTTTGCCAACACTGTTGTGTTCCATCTTTCAGTCTCATTCAATCTCAAAAACTTTACTCCAACTCATGAACATGACCATCAGTGTATGAATATGAATGTGTGAATGGCTAACGCTGAGCAGGTGGCACCCTGCGAGGTAGTCACTGCCACCAGTGTGTGAATGGGTGTAGTGTAAAAGCACTTTGAGTGGTCAACATGAGATACTTGAATTCCTCCACTTGGGACAGCAATTCCTCCCTGAGCAGAGTGGGCAATTCAACATTTTCCAGCTGAGAACCATGGTCCAAGACTTAGGGGTGCTGATCCTCATCAGTGCTGCTTCCCACTGCTGATGAAGCCAGTAGGAACACATCTTATGCGACAAGTAGAGACAGGAAAATCTCTTCATGAAAATTATGAACAAAACTGGTGACAAGTGGCAGCCATTGTGGAGTCCAACCCTAACTAGGAAAGAATCAGACTTAATGCTCGCAATACGACCCAGGCTCTGGCACCAATAAAACAGAGATTGATTGGCCTGTAGTAACAGATAGTCTTCCCCATTTCCACAACACTCCCTACAACATGTGGTTTGAAGCCCTCCGCAAAACACATGTAGACTGGTTGGGCAAACTCCCATGCCCCTTCTAGCACATTCACAAAGGTATAGAGCTGGTCCAGTATTTCATGGTTGACAAAAAAGCATTGTTCCTCTTGAATCTGAGGACTCTTGTCTCAAGCACCCTGGAGTAAAAGGCTGAGGAGTGTGATCGCCCTAGTTTGAATACATCCTCTGGTCCCACATCTCAAAAAGTGGAACCACCACCCCAGTCTGCCACTCCAGCGGCACTTTCCCTGATGTCCACGTAATGTTGGAGAGGCTTGTGTACCAAGGCAATCCAAAGCCTTGAGAAACTTTTGGCAAATCTTATCCAGCCCAGGGTTGCTTGCCACTGCAGAGTTGTTTAACAACCTCAGCAACCTCAGCCCCAGTGATGAGGGAGCCCACTTTCAAGTTCTCTGGCTCTGATTCTTCCATGAAATATATGTCTGTGGACTTGTGGAGATACTTGAAGTATTCCTTCTACTCTCCAACTTGGCTCTCAGTTGAGGTCAGCAGCTCCCCAACCCCACTGTAGATAGTGTGGAAGCACAGCTTTCCCTTACTTAGCTGCCAGACAGTTTGCCAGAATTCCTTCAGGACTGACAAAAAGTCTTGCCCAATGGCTTCTTCCACATCTGAGTTTTTGCCTCTGTGACTGTCAGAGCCATGCATCACTCTGCCCACCTGTTTGATTCCCTCAAATTAGCCATGCTTTGTAGGACTCTTTCTTCAGTTTATAGGAATGCTTCACCTCTGATATCCAAGAGGAGGTTCCAGGGTTCTTGCCTTAACTAGTACTACAACAGCTGCCGTGGCAATGGTAGTGTGGAACATGGCCCCCTCGGACTGCATGTCTCCAGCCACCGACAGGATGAAGATCTGTCAGAGGTCGGAGTTGAGGACCATCCTAACAGTGTCCTCTGCCAGACATTCCCTGCAGACCCTCACTGTTCATTAAAGCCTGCCGTGTTTGTCTGGCATCCTCCCTCGCCATATGATCCAACTCACTACCACATAGTTATCAGTTCACAGCTGTACTCTCTCTTCACTTGAGTGTCCAGAAAATATAGTTGCAGATCAGCTAATTTAAAGTCGATCACTGAACAGCGACTTACAATATCCTAGTACGAAGTGCACTTATGGATATCCTTCTGTTCGAATATGGTGTTACTTACAAACAAAGTGCAATTAGCACAGAAATCCAGTAACTAAACACTGCTCAGGTTCAGATCTTTCAGGTTTTTCCTCCCAGTCAGATCCCTCTGGGTTGTTCTGTCAATGGGCACATGAGTGCTTGCACCAGACACCTTCGGCTCCTTCAGCAGAAGTTGGGCACACTGGAAGAAAGACCCATGTTGCACCTTCGGACCGGCCCTAGCCGGGCCCAATAGGCAAATGATGAGTTTGCCTTAGGAGTCCATACCAGGGGCAAACTGCCCCCAGCAACATAGCTCCTAGGGTAATTAGGACAGTCAAACCTGTCTATCACCATAAGGTGCTAGTTCATTTAGGGGTGATGGAAGACACATGTAGGAAAAATCCATGAATGAGAACAGTTAATTGTGGCAGTTAATTTTCTGAATGCTCTCTTCTGCCATGACACTGTTCACTCTTCAAACTCTTCATTATCCCAGACAGGGCTTGATTACATGCACATCATCCCTTTTGAACCTGCTTGCCTGTGTGTGTCTGTGTAAGAGTCATGTCTCAGTTCTGTCACCACGCTCATCTGCGACCCTGCTGTACATTCCTGAATGTGTGTGTGTGCATGTTCTAGAGATAGGCCTAACGGAATTACCATGGTTCACAATGCAAAAGACGATTAACCTACATACCCACACACAAAATCAATCGTGTTTCTACAAGGTATGAGGTGTTAGGATAACGAATGTACACCTATTTACACACACAGACACACACACACACACACACACACACACATTCAGAAACAGCCTCATTACAGCCCTTTAGAGATTAAAGACTGAGAAAAAAAGGAGTGAACACAAATTCATGTATATTTAATCTGAAAAAGAAAAAAAAACTTTTAAAGAAGCATATAAAATATCATAAATACGTTATTTTGACCTTTTCAAGCACAGTCACAATAATTGCGTGGAAAAAGAAATCATCACTCATAAAAATTCACAAATTGGGTGTCTTGATTTGGTTTCCCCTAATTGTGCCTCACTTGTTGACTTTTGTTGTGAATTGTTACTATTTAAATAAAACTCCTCTTTCACAATGAATTAAACTAAACCTGCCACATCTTAGTGGAAGCACATAGTGCGGTGGTAGTTTTACATGACAAAACAAAAACATTGTTGTGAAAAATAATTCAACAAAATTATAATTTTATCAGAATTTTGTTTTTTTGTTTTTTTGTGAAAATGAAAAGTTTGATTGTTAATCCAGGCCTAATATTTAATAATTTTCTAAACCTTTCAACCACATTAAACAGTCTTCTTCAGAGGCAAGTAAGCCTTCATCCACTGCCAATTTACAGAATAAATTTGAGCTTTGAATTTATACATTTGTAATCTCTCCTACATTTAGTAGCTGTCCAGGATTGTTTTGATCATGTCACCATGATCTTTATCACCAGATGTTGCTTGATTGTAACTTGCAACATCATCCTCTTCCTCTTCTGGCGTTACCTAGCTTTTTGAAGAGTCGCCACAGCAAATCATCCTCCTCCTTCTTTCCCTGTCCTCTACATCTTCTTCTCTCACACCAACTGTCTGCATATCCTCTCTCACCATGTCCATGACTCTCCCCTTTGGTCTTTCTCTTTGCCTTCTGCCTGGTAGCTCCATTTTGAGGATCCATCTACCATTATATTCGCTGTCCCTCGTCTGCACATGTCCAAACATCTCAATCTGCCCTCTCTAACTTTGTCTCAAAAAAGTCTGACATGTGCTGTCCCTCTGATGTGCTCATTCCTAATCCTGTCCATCCTCGTCACTACCAAACAGAATCTCAACATCTTTAACTATGCCACCTCCTGCTTTGCCTCCTGTCGTTTGGTTAGTGCCACCATCTCCAAACCATACAACATTCCTGGTACCTTTTCCACTTCTACTCCCTGTAACCTCACTGTTCAACTTGCCTCCCTTTCATTTACACACATGTATTCTGTCTTGCTATGACTGGCTTTCATTCCCTTTTTTTCCCATATCTCCATCTCTCCAAGTTTTCTTCCACCTGCTCCCTGCTCTCACAACAGATAACAATGTCATCTGCAAACGTCATCGTCCACGGAGATTCCTGCCTGACCTCATCAGTCAGTTTGTCCATCCCCATAGCAAACAAGAAGGGGTTCAGGGCCGATCCTTGATGCCATCCACTTTGAAGCCATCTGTCACTCCTACAGTGCACCTCACCACTGTCATACTGCTCTCATACATACAGTATTGTGCACCAGTCTAACATACTTCTCTGTCACTCTAGACTTCCTCATACAGTACCACTACTCCTCCCCTTGGCACTCTGTGATAGGCTTTCTCGAGATCTACAAAGACACAATGCAACTCTTTCTGACCTTTTCTATATTTCTCCATCAGCATTCTCAAAGCAAACATGGCGTCTTCAGTGACAGGAAATCCCTGCTACTCTCAAATCATCACTTCTTCTCTTAAACTCCATTCCAGTACTCTTCCTCAAATCTTCATTTTGTAGCTCATCACCTTTATCCCTCTGTAGTTTCTACAGCTCTGCACATCACCCTTGTTCTTAAAGATCGGCACCAGTACACTGGTGTACTGGGGCGGCTGTGGCTCAGATGGTAGACCGGTTGTGCAGTGATCAGAAGGATCCTGGTTCGATCCCAGACCCTGCAGTTAACATGTCGAAGTGTCGTTGAGCAGGACACTGAACTCCAAATTGCTCCTGATGCTGTGCCATCAGTGTATGAATATGAATGTGTGAATGGTTAATGCTTGTTTGAACAGGTGGCACCCTGCGAGGTAGTCAATGCCACCAATGTGTGAATGGCTGAATGGGTGTAGTGTAAAAGCGCTTTGAGTGGTCAACAATGACTAGAAAAGCGCTATATAAATATAGGACATTTACATTTACTTTTCCTCCACTCCTCAGGCATGGAAGCAGTCCAAGACATGTCCAAGATCATGTTGAACAGTTTCATCAAAAACTCCACTGCTTGCTCTCCTAGACATTTCCATACCTCGACCGGTATGTCATCAGGACCAATTGCCTTTCTACACTTCATCCTCTTTAAAGCCTAGCTCACTTCATTTACTAATCTTTCTAACTTTCTATTCCACAGTTTCCACATCCTTTGTCCTTTTTCCCCTCTCATTTTCTTCATTCATCAGCTCCTTCCATCTTCTCAGTACACTCTCCTCAATTTTTGGTACATTTCCATCCCTGTCCTTAATCTCCCTAACCTGCTGCACATCCTTCCCACCTCAATCCTTCTGCTTCACCAGTTGATATAGATCCTTTTCTCCTTTTTTGGTGTCCAACCTCTCATACAGCTCATCATACGCCTTCTGTTAGCCTTTGTCATCTACCTCTTCGCCTTATGTCGCATCTCCTTGTATTTCTGTCTACTCTCTACCATTCTCTCACTATCCCATTTCTTCCTTGCCAACCTCTTCCTCTGAATACTCTCCTCCATCATTCATCCACCACCAAGTCTCCTTATAATCCGTCCTCTGTCCAGATGAAACACCAAACACGTCCCTACCTGTCTCCCTGATCCCTGTTGCTGTAGTTATCTGGCAGTTCTTCAAGACCACCCAGCGCCTGTCTCAACCTCTTCCTGAAGTTCTCACAGCTGTGTTTCTTTTCCAGCTTCCACCATTGGACCTTCTGCTCCACCTTAACTCTGTTCCTCACCACCAGAGTCATCCTACACAGTACCATTCAATACTGTCTGGCTACACTCTTGCCTGTCATCACCTTGCACTCACCAACCCCTTTCAGATTGTCTACACAGAATGTAGTCCACCTGCATGCTCCTTCCTCCGCTCCTATATGTCGTCCCGTGTACTTTTCTCTTTTGGAAGTGGGTATTCACCACAGCTATTTCCACTCTTTTTGCAAAATCCATTACCATCTGTCCTTCCAGGTTCCTTTCCTTGAAGCCAAACCTGTCCATCATCTCTTCATCACCTCTGTTCCCTTCACCAACATGCCCATTGAAGTCTGCTCCAATCACCACTCTCTCCCCCCTAGGAATATTCTCTACTGCATCATCTAACTTGCGCTGGAATTTCTCTTTCTCTTCCATCTCACAGCCAACTTCTTGAGCCTAACCAGTGACAACATTTATCACCGCACCTTCAATTTCCAGCTTCACACTCATGACCTTTTCTGACACTCTTTTCACCTCTACAACATTCTTTGCACACTCCTTCTTCAGGATCATGTCTACTCCATTTTTCTCTCTATCCACACCATGATAGCACAGCTTGAACCCTACTCCAGTGCGTCTAGCCTTGCTACCCTTCCACTTTGTATTGTGTATAGAAAAAAACCTGCCTTTCTTCTCAGCATCATTTCAGCCAGCTCTCTGCCTTTGCCTAGTCAATAATTGTTCAGGATTTGGGTATACAAATTGCCAGGCTTCATCCACAGTTTTTTGTTTGTTTTTTTGTTTTTTTGTTTTTACTATGGAACCAATGAAGACCACAGTCCACTTCTGTTTTGTTTTTTTACAACTTCTACTCCAGATAAAACCCTATTAGAGAATTACTTTGTTTTATAAAATATTACTGCTGCAGCAATGTAATGGAGAAAATCCATTTTTTTTAGATAAATAGTCCTTTGGTTCTGTTATAAGGGTGATTGTGTGATGTCAAACATGTTGCTTTGATTTAAAGAAACTTTACTGATGGTTTGTTTGTTGTTTTGCAGGATCAAGCACGAGAACATTGTGGCACTGGAGGACATCTATGAGAGTCCTGACCACCTCTACCTGATTATGCAGCTGTGAGTCCATGTTTCATGTTCTCTCTTGTCTCTCGGGACTTGAGATTTTGCGAAATTGAGGAGAGAGTGACATTACTATCAATTAGAGATGAGTACGATTACTCAAGTACTCGTTAATGTCATTATTTAAGTAATGTTGAATAATGACGGAATACTTTGACAAAAAAAGTAAATTATGTGTGAGATATGTGGTATTAAACTTGCATCGAAATGCTAGTTTGATGCTTAATCATATGTTTAAAGAACAAGGAGAAATAAGCAGACCGTCAACAGGCAGTCTCACATCACATTGCTTGCTACCCTTGCTAGCACATGCCTGTAGTTGCAATGATACCAGAGCTGTTAATAAACAAAATGGTGACTGGAGATACTACGTCATTAAGTTTTGGGAAAATTAAGGCTTCCGTGAGTTGATGGCATTTTTAGAGCTGGAGTACAAGCCAACATCATGGCCATCAACAGCTACAAAAGTGGAAAAAAATGTCTATGAAGATTCTCAGTCATGCAGGTCATGGTAATTCTATTAGTTAATTTGTAGCAACTGGAAATGTTTAAAATTTCTTGAAGTTGTAGTTGGGCAGAATTGAAGGCCGTTTTGCAACGTCTCAATAAGATGGTGTTACTAAAAATACTGTAGACTGGTAAACAGCTCTGACCACAAAGTTGTATGTTACATCACTTGTCATTTTATTAGGAATTGGAATTTGAGGACAGCTGTCCAAACCAACATTTTTTACACATGGAGCTCTCATATATGTATATTTCTGTAACAGGTTTTTCTTAGGGTAATATTGGTTCCTTTAATGTTGAAATTACTGAAAAAAAAGGCCGGCCCTACAGTGCAATCAATTCCAATTTTTCACAAGAAAAGTGGTCATTTATGAAGTAGGCTGAGATACACTCTGTATTTAAATTTAGCCGTTTACTTTTTACCATTTTTATTTTTCATTTTCAGCCTGAAAATTGGCTGTTACATTTAGTGCTAGGCGACAAATATATTTTATCGATGAATTTGAGGTTTAGGATGGTTTTAAAAATGTAATTAGATTTTCTAATTAACTTCCTCTGCCTCTCCCCTACAGCTCCTGTAGTTCACATCAAGCTCACACACACACACACACACACACACACACACACACACACACACACACACACAAACAGCACAGCACACTGCGACAAGGCTTTGATTACATTAGTAGCATCTCTGCTTTCATGGTCAGTTGTGGAAGCAAGGCAACTATGATTCGCCCATGGGTGCCCTAATACCTCCTTTGCTTGGTTACTTGTTCATTGCATAAGATGCTGGTCTGGAAGTTTGGCAATCGGGGGTGGTGTTGGGGGGCTTCTCCTGAAGTCCACTATCATCTCCTCACTTTTCTAGTGGGTTCAGCTCCAGGGGGTTCTGACTACACCAGTGGACTAACTGATCTACTTCCCATCTGTAAGCGGGCTCATCACTGTCCTGGATAAAACCGATGACTGTGGTGTTCACCGTATACTTCTGGAGTTTCACTGAGGGTTCCCTTGAGGTGCCCTCATTGGTGTAGAGGGAGAAAAGCAGTGGGGAGAGGAAAGACCCTTGGGGGGAACCAGTGCTGATGGTCTGGGTACTGAATGTAATCCTCCCCAGCCTCACCTGCTGCCTCCTGTCTGTCAGGAAGCTGGTGATCCACTGACAGGTGCATGCAGGCGCTGTGAGCTGGGTGAGCTTCCGGTAGAGGATTTCAAGGATGATGCTGTTGAACGCCTAGCTGAAGTCCACAAACAGGATCCTCCCGTACGTCCCCGTGGAGTCGAGGTGATGTAGGATGTAGTGCAGTCCAATGTTGACTGCATGATCCACTGGCCTGTTTGCCGAGTAAGCAAACTGCAGGGGGCCTGTGATGTCCTCAACACCAGTCTCTCAAAGGATTTCATGACCATAGACATCAGGGAAATGGGCCTATAGTCATTTAATCCTGTGATGAGGGCTTCTTGGGGACTGGGATGATGGAGAGCTTGAATCAGGATGGAACTTCACACAGCTCCAGAGATTGGTTAAAGATCCAGGTCAAGATGGGCCCAGTTGGTAAAGCACAGACTCTCAGGCAAGAGAGGGACACGCTGCCAGGTCCTGGAGCCCTCCTGGTTTTCAATCTGTGAAAAAGCCAACACACATCCTCCTCACACATCTTCAGTGCAGGCGGGGGTTCTGAAAGGAGGGGGTTGGGGTTTACAGGGTATGTAGGTAGTCCCTTTGTATGGGTGATGGGTGTGAACGAGTGCTTTTGCAGTAGAAGCCATTCAGGGTGTCAGGGGGATGGTCTCCTGTAGTTGCTGATGTGCTGCAGGACTCTCCAAACTGAGACAGGGTCGTTGGTGGGAAGCTGGTTTTTAGCTTCTCACTGTAGCTCCTCTTAGCTACCCTGATCTGCCTAGTCAGACTGTTTCCGGCCTGCTTGTACAGGGCATGATGCCCACTTCTCCTTGACCTGGTGCAACTTCATGAGATTCTGTGGGAACCATGGTTTGAAGTTATCGTATGTGCAGGAGGTCTTGGTTTGCACACACATGTTCTCACAAAAGCTGACGTATGATGACATAGTGTCAGTGAGTTAATTGAGGTTGGTGGCTGCAGCCTAAAAGATACTCCCCTCAGTGGGGTCGAAGCATCGTCCGGGATGTGTTCACTGAGCCAGGTTTCAGTGAAGCACAGGGCAGTGAATCTTCCAAAGTCTGAGTTTTTTTAATTGAGAAGCAGCAGTTCCTCCATCTTATTTGCCAGTGAGTGGACATTCACCAGGTGATTAGACGGGAGTGGGGTACGTAATCCTGGCTGCCTCAGTTTGATGAGCGCTCCTTCCCCTGTCTGCGTCTCCAGCAAAACCCATAGAGAGCCGCTGAGACTCCAACCAAAATATCTGTAAAACTTACTGGTTTGATCAAAACCAGAGAATAAGTTCCAGGAGAGGAATGTCGAGCGAAGTACAGAGGCAGCAATCCATGGCTGTATCTTTGAATCCAACCCAACAATTTCCATCCGCCCAGAATCTTTATCTCACAGAGAAATATCATCAGGAGTAGAACCAATGACATGGTTAACCGTGTTTATATCTGACTTCAAGTCGAAACTCGGAACATAACCTGGTCCTGACTTACCTCGCTAAGACAGTAATCTTGCTTTGTAGTACACCTTTGAGGCATGGGTTTTAAATGTCACCATGCTGTTTGGCGATCTCTTATTGGTAGCCTGGGTTTGATGCCATACTAGTCAGGTTCCAGGGGGTGGTGGACAGACAGGGAGCAAGCCCAAAAACAACAATCACAAGCCAGGAGCCATATACTGTAGGTAAATCAACATACTGGCGAACCATCTGGTCATGGAATATGGATAAGTTTCCATAGTTACAGGGTCACATGGAATATGTGTTACCTATGTGTGAAGTGTGATCTTGGGAATTGTAGCAGATCAGAGATTTTTATTGTTAATTTTTGAGATGTTATAACACTATTACTATTGATGTTTTATCTCACAGGTTGAAGTGGAATGAATTTTCAAAGTCCTTCAGAAGAGAAACTTCACTTGAGAAAACAGTATATTGTTTGCACCAGTGTTTTCCCCAGAATTTTTTTTAAGGCCGGTGTCAAGAGCTGATAGATACAATGTGCCGTACCAAATTCATTTCTCATTTCTTCCTGCACATCTGTCACTATCCCTTCTTCCCCACCTGCGCTTTGGTTTGGCTCCAGAGATTTTGAGCAAAATTTTTAAGTATTTTGTTGTCCCCATGGGGTGTTGGGAAGGTACAGACAGGAAGGCCAAGACAATGACTCCAGAATGCAAATGGTTATTTCCAAATGAGTAGAGCTGGTTGATATGGACAAAATACATACATCATGCTATGGATCATTCATATAACAATAACTATATACCGTATATTGCGATATAATACATTTTCTATAAATTTCATGAAATAATGTCTATAGATAATAACCACAAACCTCATGACAATTTGTTATTTTGATAATCCTGTAGATTAAATAATATCTAAACACCAAATCTGCAGTTCTCGGAGTGTTTAGTAGGAAGCAACTGGACTTCTTATCTTGTTTGAAGACGTTTCGCCTCTCATCCTAAAGGCTTCTTCAGTTCTGAGGGTCAGTGCGGGAAACCCAGGTATTTATTACTACTACTACTACTAAACACTCCGAGATCAAGATGACCTGGATGACTGAGAACCTTCACGGACAAAACTGCAGTTATTATCTGAAAAACACTGTGGGTGTTTAATCGTATTATTGATTGATATGGATCCTAATCTTGAGATTTTTATGCAAAGAATTTGAATTGTACATATTGTGTCATAACATTTTTTGTCTTTTTTTTCTTTAATTAATGCCACTAGGATTGTTGCAGGGTGTTCTATGTGTCTTACTCCTCCATGTCTGTTTGTTGAAACTCAAGATCTCGTGTAGCAAATATGAAGCGGAAGTTGAATGATGTAAAATCACAGTAATAATAATATTATTATTATTATTATATATTTTTTCATTAAAAATGA
>KV751356.1:4846262-4865316 GCA_001698575.1 Mola mola | reverse complement strand
TATAATTTATTTTACCAGATTTTTTAAAAAATTTTTTTTAGACAAACATTTGGATAATCAAAGAGCAGAATCCAGACCTACATTTGTGATTGGTAATAGTTTGCTTTTGCTTAACTTAATAGCTGTATTTATCTGAGAAGTGCTCAATTAAAAAAAAAAAAAGTGCTGCAGGCAGTTCTTTCCCAAGTGTCACACAGTTGCTTCATTGCTTTACAACTGATCCACTGAAATACCAAGCATTTGTGTCCAACATTTTCTGTAACTGGCAACAACGATGTTTAATCACACATTTCAGCAGTGCTTTGGCAAACCTGAAAATTAGTTTTTCTGTTCCATGAATTTGGTCTGTTTATTTGTTGAATAAGTAACCCTATTTGTAAAAAAAATGTGTGTGTTTATTGAGATGCAAGGGTTTTTTTCAGTAAACAAAAATTTCATTAAGATTTTTTAAATATTTTCTGTGTAATTACAGCATGGCAGATCAATGTGGTCATTCCCATTCATCACAGCTTGTCTTATGTAACCTTGACTGCAGGGAGGCAATCAGTCTATCCTGCTGTGTAAATCAATGCAACAGAATGCAACATGGACTTTATATTGTTGTTGTTTGTAATGTGAATTTCATATGACTAAAAAATAAAAATGCAAGTCGTTTACAGGGAAACTGGCTTCCAACAAATCCACAAGCAATGATTTTTACAGTATACAGCATTTCTGTGATTGTCATCAAACTTCAGACATGTCACCAATATATAGTTGTACAAGTAGTATCATTTTCATTTTTGAACAGCTCATAATTTTCAAAAAGAAAGGTTTGGTCATCGTTAGCAGTTTGGACAACTTCTGCATTGTTTTTCCTTGGTTATTTTTGTATTCTTGCTGATAAGGAACATTATATCCATCAAATCAATATCTAAACATGGCTTTCTGCTGTATTGTTATAAACCAGTATGTTAATGGAAAAAACAATAGGACTTTTTTACAAAATGTTGTTGCCCAAATGAAAAATTTTGGATAAATACAATAGCAAGTCTCATATGAATACTTTGATATTAATTTCAGCTATTTTATTTTGTCAAGCTCTTAAGAAGATAATTCAAAATTAGAATGCATTAAAATATATGAATGTACTCAGATTAAGTTAGATTAAATGAAATGTTACATACATTACATTTAGTATTCTCAAAAAACACAGATTTTTACTTTTTTGATTAATAAGACCAGCTTTTTACTGTGATTAGTTAGCACTGTAGTGACTTTTCATCTTTATGTATTCGCTTGGTAATAGCCCTTCTGTCAGCCAAAGTGCACAATCAATCAAGAGTGTGATACAACTGCTTGCCTTTAATAAAATCAGATGACAGAGGAGAGATGAACAGTGATGGTGAAAAGAAAAAAGAGAGGACGGTGTTGCAATGTTTATTTTCAAAAATTAACTTGTATTCCTGAAATGTATTCATCAGTAGTTGGAAAACAGATGATTCTACCATCAGAAACATATTGTTCTCTAAGCATCTTGAATCCAATGGTCCAATTCCAATTTTTTGGATGATTAACCCCAAATCAGGTTGAAGAGGGTGAGTCTGTATTACGTTTTGACATAACAAAGAAAGAAAAACAGTAATGAACAATACAATTAATGTTTGCTGAATCCAGTGTGTACTGTATACTGTATGTGTTTGCCTTTGACCTGTGTATATGTATATGACCTCGGGTGCTTATAATTTTCATGCAAATGCAAATACCTGTTTGTGTGCAGATGTTTTTGGTCCTGCCCTCACAACTTTGCATCTGTGTGTGTGTGTGTGTGTGTGTGTGTGTGTGTGTGTGTGTGTGTGCGTGTGTGCGAGTATTCTTGTGTGGGTGCTCCTGTCTGATTGACGTGGTCTCCTCACGCAAACACTTACGCAACCATGAAGCCTGGTGGCTGATCTTCCTTTTGCTTTGTGTGGGTGTGTATGTGCTTGCACGCACATATACGTTTAGCCTTTTTTTGTCATTCGCAGGGTTGACTGCCTCTGAAAGCAAACGAGTTGCTGCCCTCTTTGAAGGAAGACGGAGGATTAGCATTTAATTCTAATCTCTCTCTTTTTTTTTTTTTTTTTTTTTTTAGAAACTTCATTAGGGTTTCAATTCCACAGGCTCTAATCCAATCTTTTGTCGTGACCACGCCCTGAAGAGTTGTCGAAAAACTGTTTGCTTATGAGCGTATACATTCTTGTGTTTCACATTTGACACCACTAGTTGTATACTACAGTTTACATGCAGATGCTTGTGGGTGTCTTTCATAATGTGTTGTAGTATAAATAATAAACATACAGCCTATCAAGAACACTAAAAAGTTGTTTGGTAACTAATAATACTTTGATTGCTACTAGTATTGTGGTAACAGTGCAGTTGCTGTGTTGCTGCTATTGTCCAAATATCCTAAGTCAACATTAACATGTAGGTTAGATGATATTGTGGGTTGAAGGCAAATGTAATTCCCCAGCAGGGGGAGCTATGTGCCTATACAACAGACAGTGAGCTAGTTCAATCTTGATGTACTGTATACATACCGGAGTCATGTAATGTGGTCTCGAGTAAGTAAACATAAAGCGAAATATTATAAGAATCTGCAACAAGGGGGGAAATAAAATGCAGGTTAATTTTTAAATTTTTTTTTCTATAGAATTGTTAAGTGTCATTCTCTTTACCTTAACAGTAAAGTGATTTTAGAGCACAATTCTTTTTTTATCTATGTTGAGTGAAGTTCACAATTTATTCCTCATGTGCCATTCTTCTTAAAATATTATTGCTGAAAATATATAGAAGTAGAAACACAAACTGTACACACGCCTGGGTTGTTCCACTCATCCTCATTCCATGCACTCTATTTGCAATACCTTAGTTAAAGATAATTTTTCTTATTGATGAAGGAATAATCAAGAAATATTCCTCAATTTTGGGATATGCATAAGAAACAGAAAGAAAAGAGAAACATCAAACTGTGGTAAGAATAATTGTGTTTATGTGTGTGTGCGCGCTGTAACATAGCTCACAGCTTCCACGCACTTATCTGGAGACCTCTACAGCTCATAAATGACAAGGAATCTCAACTACAAACCCTCAGCTTGCCTGTTATGTGTGTGAGTGAGTGAGATAGAGAGGGCTCATACGACAGAGCAAATGCTCACACACTCTCCTCTATTGTGCAGTGTTTCCGGTGGGGAGCTGTTTGACCGAATCGTGGAAAAGGGTTTCTACACGGAGAAGGATGCAAGTACACTAATCAGGCAAGTCCTGGATGCTGTGAACTACCTGCACAAGATGGGCATTGTGCACCGAGACCTGAAGGTACGACAACAACACACACACACACTCTTATACACTCAAACCCCTTCCACCTTTTAAATCAACATGGATGGGTCATTCTCACTTGAAAGGCAATGATATACTGAAGCAATAAGAGACACATTAAATGCACTTTGGATTAGCGTGACGCGTGATGGCTGTTAGAGGAGAGGCGATAAAACCAGCACAGTATATAATAAGGAGCAAAAGACAGCTATAGTTGTTAGGTAAGGCTGTGTTGGTAATAAATATTTGAGCAAAAATAAAAATAAAAAGTTCTTTCTTTCCAGCCAGAGAACTTGCTGTACTTCAATCCCCAAGACGTGTCAAAGATCATGATAAGTGACTTTGGTCTCTCCAAGATGGAGGGCAGTGGTGACGTCATGTCCACCGCCTGCGGCACGCCAGGATATGTCGGTGAGTTAATCAGCCTTCCCTTGGCCTTTAAGAAGTTGTAATTATTATTCTTTATTATCCCTTTCTCCAAAAAACTGGAAACAGTTTTAAAGGGGATAATTAACCGTTCACGAAGCCCACTGAGTTACTTTTTATTCACTGGTCAGGCTTTCTCACATGACTCATGCAGCCACTCAAGTGTCAGTCTTTTATGAAACAAAATGGCTCATGAGTTCAGACATTTAGAAATCAAAGCTGGTGACTCATTTCTAGCTTGCAACAATAGATCATCACAGGCAGGTTTTGCCAGCTATGGCTAGTTAGCTCATTAAACTAATGTTGCCTCTGTAACCAACACACAGTCTGTTCTTAACTGGACAACTATTGGATGGAATGTTTTGTAAAAAAAAAAGAACAAAAAAAATGTTTTGTTGATATTGTTTGTAACATCAATGTCATGTGCAGTGACAAAGGTGAAAGCTTGTGGGGTTTTTTTTAATTCCTCATTGTGTCCCAACATGTTTGTGTGAATAAAACCTGAGCTGGTTTCACCACGGACATTAATCCGAAAAAACACTCGACAGGCAGAGTTCACATACTTTACATCTTACACCATTTACACTTCCTGCATCATATTTGTTCATTCCCTATAATCTGGTATGTGGGCACCCATCAATCATGCTTATCACTCCCCGTTAGACTATGTCCCTCTGCAGAATTAACATGGAGCCAGACAGAACTGGTGTGTATGTATATGTATAAATGTTTGAACCATGATAATTGTATGTACATTTTATCTTTTGTGTATGCATTTTAGTATGAATGTCAGTTTGTCAGTCTGTGTCCATTCTGATGTTCACTATTGACAGGGGTGACACTTGCATACTGGAACTGGTTGTTCTGACAAACTTCATGTAAACTCTCACATAAAAAAGCATGTCATGGAAACGCAGACACACAGACACATACATACATTTCATTTATTTTTGTATTTTGAAACGCAATCTATAGTGCTCTCATCAAGCAAGCTCTATTAAACCGGGCTGGAGTTCATGTTGCGCAATAGTTCACTACTTTTAGAAGTTTAAAGATATATTAGTAGCTTATTAACAACCTGCGCTGCCTTTATTGAAACTAGATTTAAAATATTACAAAAATCAAACAACCCAGGATTTAACTTTAAACTGTCACACATTTATCCTCTCTCTGTTTCGTCATATGACCCTCTTTACCTCTCTCATCCATCTATCCCAGCTCATTTTGGGCCTCACCTCTGACCCAGAGCCCCTTTGCGCTCCCACAGAGGTTTGCAACTAGCAACTAGCCATTCACACTTCAGAACCTGAGGGTCAGAATGCATCAAAATAAAACCAGACAGATGAGCAGCAACATTTTTGCTTTGTTTTCAAAAACTTGCATTCTTTAACAAAGTAATCTCATTGGCGCCATACAGTTCTCCAGCAGAAAACTTATGTTTCTGTAGAACGACTGTTGAATGTTTCACTGTCACTATATTTCTGTCACCTGACAGACAAACGGAGACCACTTCACCTTAGTTGAATTTACTATAACACGTCATCTTCCTGGAGAACAGTACATATTCATATTCCTCATTCTAGTCGACTTAAATAAAAAAATGACTAATTTTAATTTTCCAACAGACCTTCTTCTTTTTGCTGTTTTCAGTGAGGCAAACCAGAGAGCTTGTGTTCATTAGGCAAATTTCAACACCATGCAATCTTTAGCAACAGCAGACTGTTTAAAATAAGCAAGGAAATAATCAAAGAAACTGAAATAGAAACTTCATGAAAAAGAATATCAAAGATAGTAAGTTCAGTTCTTGACAGTTGATTTGTAAAAACCCCAAAGCAGTGAGATTTTAGTAAGAAAAATAGTTTGGATAGCTACTACATTTATTCTGTCTGCACATTTGACTTCAAACCATCCTTATTGAAGTTGTGAGTACCAGATACAGTGACCTCATAAAAATTTCCTATTTTTGACTCCAGAAAATGCACAAACACACCTTCACAATGACTCAGAGTAGACAGATAAACACGGCTAAGCGCTCTGCTTCAGCATATGTGCAATGCTTAGATTTTGCCCCAGATGTGAGTGGTATTTCTTCAGTGTGTGTGAACGTGTGCCTGATCTATCTCAGTCCATCTGTGTGTGTGTGTGTGTGTGTGTGCGTGTGTGGGTGAGGTGATGTGTTGGGGAGCTCAATGTCATCAGTAATTTGCTCTGTCCGAAGCCTGGTAATGAGCTGCAGATGGAGGTCAGTCTGCCTTACAAACAAACACCAGCAGTATATGATAATAGCAGCAGAGGAGAGGAAACAACAGACACACATTTGATTTTAGTAAGAGAAAAAGAAGATTATCACAGCTCTGATTTCTGATTTTGGTCGACCCTGGATTAGAGTTCAACAGTTGCAAGTGTTTTTTTCCTGGTTCCAAATAGGGTAGTAGTTGCTGCACCATGTTTTTTCATAATATTCATCAAATTTTACATTCATGCAAAGTTACCACAAAATCAGATAATTTAGACTAATCATTTGGGTCATTAAAGAGTTGTTTAATTGTATCTAAATTTTCTCATATAATCCCAGTTCACAGCCAGAGGCAATAAATTTCAGCCCCCTATTATCGTGTAACCTAATCATGCACTTCTTGTAGTCTGGTCTGGATAGTAGATGGCCACTTTGAAGCACACAACATAGTTTCTCTCGTTAAGTCTATTTGGCAGCGCATCTTCCCCTTCTAAAAAGACAAAACACACACACACACACACACACACACACACACACACACACACACACACACACACACACACACACACACACTATTCCTACTTTAAGAATCTATTCACATACAGTTATTAATAGTTCTTGTGCTTAAAGTCATATCTTACAATATTTAGTGCAGAAATTAATCAGCAAATCTGCAAAACCATCATTAACATGCAGGAAAACCCTGGTTAGAGGTCTTTTTCAGTCATGAGAACCTGTACATCCAGAAAACTTCTCACAGTTAAGTGGATTAGTTTGTGATTTTAATTTTGGAAGATGTGGAGAGTCTTGTATGTCTTTTATGTTTTGGCTCATAAAACAGTTTAATTTTCATGCAAAATGAGCATGCAGCACTTTTAGCTGGACATCAAGCTGTCAAGAAAGTAAAATGCTGCTAATCCAGATTTAATTTTATCTAAGAACCAGGCTATTGCAAAATGGAGTGAGAGTAGTAGTAAAAATTCTGCTAGTCAAGTCCAAGTATCTAACAACTGTTTTCTTTCATTCTCAGCTCCAGAGGTTCTTGCCCAGAAGCCTTACAGTAAAGCAGTAGACTGCTGGTCCATTGGAGTGATCGCCTACATCCTGTAAGCAAAGTCTTGTCTTTTCGTATTACTTCACACAGGTGGTTTCAGTCAAGTAGCCTGATATCAGATTCATAAAAGTATACAACAATCATTTTGAAGTGGAAATATCACAGTCCTCTGGCAAGTAGGTTATAAGTTAATTGCAAAAGTGTCATTTACTCAAATGGACTTTCGCTGCAGGACTTGACTACTATGACTGTCTTTGACTAACGTTGAGTTTGTCATAATATGTGCTGTGAAGGACTAGTCTCCAACTTCTATAAGAAGAGTATACTGTAAGTCTCAGGACAAATCAAAACATCTGCAAACTGTAGCCGTTCGGGGCCTTAAAGGTAAAACTTGATATTACCAGCCACATGCTCCAAACAAGTACAGGGCAGTATTTCATCTCTTCCCACTGGAATTGCGCGAGCCCCTGCCATCTTCGAGTTTTTGTGACATCTGAGGACTGCAACCTCTCCTCAATTGAAAAGCCCTCAGGGGCAGCTATAGTACTACAAGAAAGATGGACTCCAGCTAGTTGAGTAGCATGCTATCTCATAAGATGTAGACACTTTGGGCAAAGCATGTCAACTGTGTCCTTTAAATTAAATTAATAAAGTTAGTCAATTTTTTGAACAATTTAAATTGAAATGTTGTCTGAATCTTACAGATTTGGACCAACAAACAGCAAAATAGGCCGTCATTGAATCAAAATTAGGAACTCTACTCAAAAACATACAGTCTAATAAATTGATAACTTTTATATTCCCCCTGGAAATGTCAAAGTCTCAGTTTTGTTTTGACAATTTTGCAACTGTAGGCTTTTAGGCATTTTTTCTCGCATTGTAAACACAACAAGATTTTATAAACAAAAGGGACTAGAGATGTAGAGTAATTTAACCATTAATTTGATTTAAACCAGCTTTGGTCTCTGGTAGAAAAGCACTGGAACAACTTGTGTGCTAAGACAGTACTTCATAATAGTTTTTTTAGTGACTTTAGTTCAAGAGCTAACTTAATATTGTGTAAACAAAGGATTTGACTCAACAGGCTTACATCTTTATTGGCTGAAAAGAAAACATACCGGTCATTGGGTACCAGTATTTATTTAGACATTTATGAAGATGAGCAACATGTCTCTATTTCTGTGACAAAACCACAACTATTGAAAATAAGGTCCTGACACTTGCACATACACAACTCAGAATGACTTGCAGTTAAGGTTTACACACCATTAAAACCTCTGGGTCAGCTGTATTACAAACTCATAAAACCCTGCAACACTTTAAACCACCTTCACATTCTTTTCATTAAGTTAGTTGGCACTGGTTTGACGCATAACAGCGTTATTGCAATAATAGTGCAATAACAGTTACCAATGTAAGTGCGTGCATGGAGCCTTAAGCTGTCAAAGGTCATGTGTGTTTGTTGATGTGTGTGTGAGTCCGTGTGTGTTGATGATGTTTTTTGGGTGCCATTATCAGATCCATATCGAGTGTGGCTGAATGGCTTCTTAAGGATAAGAAGCTGCGGGACAGAATTCTTTTTGCATAGCTTTTTTTTTCTTTGTCAGCGTCCCCCCTCTACCTCAAACTATAACTGTGTTTTTGTGTCGTTCACATTTGAGTGTGTAAAAATAAAGTAAAAAACATGTGTATGTTACCTGACAGAGACATTATAATAGACACGGTCTATTATCAGAGGTCAGAGGTCAGAAGTGAGTGGCAGGGTAATGGGATGCAGAGCATGAGAGGTGAAAGAGAGGGACGCACAGACTTTGGATGTCTAACGTCTGTGATGTAAAAAGTGAAGGTTTTTCTGTCTCTTTCGCTGTCTCTCAGTGCTTTTTCATGTGCATTAATATTTGTGCGTCTAACACTTACTCTGTGTTTTTTATTTCTGCAATCTATATGTTAAATTCAGCTTCTTTAACATTGAGTAGCCATCTGAGTGGAAGACTGAGTGAGTGGGTGACAAAGTGAGGAAGAGAAAAAGAGAGAGAGCGAGGCCTCCTGCTGATAATTAGCACAATTAGCGTTGGGATTCAGAACTTGTTAGCTTTTAGCTGCTGCTCAGGTGGAAAGATCACATTAGGTAATCAGCCACGATAATCACCTGGGATCTTCCTCCTGGATGTGTTATGGTACTGGACAATTCCCTAGTGTTTTCCCCTTCCCTGTGTTTCCAGTGCTCCCCTGTCTGTCTCTCTCTGTGTTTGTTTTGTTTGTGTGGGTGTGTGTGTTGGCCTGGGCGTGGCTCTCCTGGCTCCCGGCTCTACACTCCTGTCTGCAATCAGCTCATCACCTCTCCCAGTCTGTTCACCTGCCTCATCAATTCATCAGCCTGCAGTATATCTACCCCGGCTTTTCACCCACTCATCGCCAGATCGTTGAATCCACTTCAATGGTAACTTACGCTTCAGGCCTTTTCTCGAGATCTTTCCTAGTTCGTTGTGTCGTTTCTCTCTCCAATACTCCTGGACTACTACTCGCCTGTCTGCCTGCTTGCCAGCTCTCCAACCCGCTACCGCCTGCTTCCTCCTGCCAGCCCTCCCCCTTTTCCCTCACTCATCTCAGCCCTCCAGTCCTCTGCCTCGGCCTGCTTCATCCCCGCGTCATCCACCTCCATTCCCCACTTTCCTAGCAATTAAACCTGGTTCATTCATATCCATGTTGGTCTGTGTCTGCGTTTGGTTCTACATTGCTACTCACAACAGAGCGATCTGGCCAACATGGACCCAGCAGACTCGGGCAATCTCCACCTGTGCACAGATAACCTCCGTCAGGCTCTTGCCATCCAAGGGACCCTCATGGATCACCATGACCAAGCTATCAGGGAGGTTGTGGAGACATTAAGGGGCCTCACAGCCATTGTGTCTCGGATCGAGAGTCAGCTCAACCCTGTCCCCACCCACCATTCCCCTTCTGCCTCTGGACCTCCAGCTCCTACTACACCTTCTGAGGGGCCTGCTAACCTGCCAAGAGAGCCTCATGTTCCTGTGCCAGAGCGCTACAACGGAGATCTGGGGACATGCAGGTCCTTTTTGCTCCAGCTCCCTCGTGTTCGAGCAGCAGCCTCAGACATACTCCACAGATAAGTCCAAAGTAGCGTATGTCGTGGGATTGCTTACGGGGAAGGCTAAAGCTTGGGGAGCAGCAGTTTGGGATAGCTCACCATCCATTACATCTTCTTAGAAAAACTTTGTTGCTGAAATGAAGAAGGTGTTCGATCATCTGGTCAGGGGTAGAGATGCCAGTAAGCGTCTGTTGTCCCTTCGTCAGGACTCCCACAGTGTAGCTGAGTTTTCAGTCAAGTTAAGGACGTTAGCGGCAGAGTCTGGGTGAAATGATGAGGCTCTTCAGGGGGTTTTCTTAAGTGGGCTCAGTGACCCGGTTAAAGACGAGTTAACGGCTAGGGATGAGTCTACTAGCTTAGATGAATTAATCTCTCTGGCCATTAAGCTAGATAATTGGCTGCGTGAGCACCGTAGGGAGAGAGCCAGCCGTCCTCCATCCTCCTGTTCTCGCCCAGCCCCGTCACCTCTTGTGAGAGCGAGTCCCAGTCCTTGGCCGGCTTCCCGGTCCGCGCCTAGCCCTCCAGCCCCACACTCCCCGGAGGACGAGCCAATGCAGCTAGGTCGGACCCGCCTGTCTCCGGCAGAACGTCTTTGGAGGATTAATGCTGAAGTCTGTATTTACTGCGGCCGAGCTGGTCACTTCCTGGCTTCATGCCAGTAACCAGTAACAGCCGGGGTCCTGGTGAGTCAATCTACCCTTCCCTTGTATCCCTGGACCCCCTTACAATTAGACGCTAGGCTAATGACTTCTCGCCAACCTCTTCCACTGCTGGCTTTGATGGACTCTGGAGCTGATGAGAACTTCCTGGACTCAAATCTTGTTTCTCAGGCTGATATTGCTGTGGAACCATTTTCCACCCCACTAGATGTTAACGCACTAGATGGGAAATTCCTCGCTCACATCACCCACCGCACCAAACCTCTGCACCTTCTCCTTTCTGGTAATCATTATGAAAAGATCCAGTTTCATGTCATTCCTTCCTCCCAGGCCCCCATGGTTCTGGGCCAGCCTTGGCTAAAGAGACACAATCCCCACATTGACTGGTCTACCGGCAAGGTTGTAAGTTGGAGCTCATTCTGCCATTCCTCCTGTCTTCAGTCTGCTCTTGCCCCTGTCCAGGCTGCGGGGCCTCCACCAGTCACTAAAACCCCAGATCTGTCTTCTGTCCCACCCATCTATCATGACTTGAGAGGTCTTCAATAAACAAAGTGCGCTTTCTCTGCCTCCACATCGTCCCTATGACTGCGCCATAGACTTTCTCCCTGGAGCCTTCTGGCCGCCTTTACAACTCGTCCCGTCCTGAAAGAGAGACGATGGAGAATTACATACACGACTCCTTAGCTGCTGGTATCATCAGGCCGTCCTTTTCTCCTGTTGGTGCAGGGTTCTTCTTTGTCTCCAAGAAAGATAAGACCCTTCGCCCCTGTATTGATTATTGTGGCCTCAATCAAATCAACATTAAGAACAAATACCCTCTGCCCCTTATAAGTTCTGCCTTTGAGCCCCTCCAGGGAGCCACCATTTTTTCCAAACTGGACCTCAGAAATGCTTACCATCTGGTCAAGATTAAGGAGGGAGATTAATGGAAGACTGCGTTCAACACTCCCCTTGGGCACTTCAAATACTTGATCATGCCTTTCGCTCTCACCAACGCCCCCGCAGTCTTCCATGCCCTGGTGAATGAGGTCCTTCGGAACTTTCTCAATCCATCAGTGTTTGTTTACTTTGATATCCTCATTTTCTCCCCGGACTTTAAGGAACACACCTTGCACATCAGACAAGTGCTCCAAAGACTCCTTCATAATAAATTATTCGTCAAGGCGGAGAAGTGTGAATTCAATGTGCCCTCCGTGGCCTACCTGGGTTACATCTTTGAGAGTGGGCAAGTAAGGACTGATCCGTTGAAGATTCAGGCAGTGGCAGAGTGGCCCAAACTGCATCCCTTAAACATCTTCAGCGGTTTCTGGGGTTTGCTAATTTTTACCGCAGGTTTATCAGGGACTATAGTTGGGTGGCCTCCCCTCTCACCAAACTCACCTCTTCTGCATCCCCCTTTACTTGGACCTCTGAGGCTGATGCGGCCTTCATGGACCTGAAGAGGCGTTTTACTTCAGCACCAGTCCTCATCCAGCCAGACCCGTCTCGTCAGTTCATTGTGGAGATGGATGCCTCAGACACTGGGGCCGGAGCCGTTCTTTCTCAGCGAGCATCGTCAGACCCAAAGCTCCACCCTTGTGCTTTCTTTTCTCGCCAGCTGTCCCCCGCCGAGCGCAATTATGACGTAGGAAATCGGGAGCTGCTTGGAGTTAAGCTCGCCTTGGAGAAATGGAGACATTGGCTGGGGGGGGCTGAGCATCCCTTTATTGTCTGGATGGATCACAAGAACCTGTCCTACATTCAAGCTGCCAAGCGCCTAAACTCCCGTCAAGCCCGGTGGGAACTGTTCTTTGGTCGATTCAACTTCACCCTCACCTACCGCCCAGGTTCCAGAAACATTAAGCCGGATGCCCTTTCACGACAATACATCCCCGATGAGGCCCCTACCAATCCTGACACCATCCTACCCTCCTCCTGTGTGGGGGTGGCATTTACCTGGGAGATCGAGCCTCTTGTGAAGCAGGCACAACGGACTCAACCAGACCCAGGTACCGGCCCACCAGATCACCTGTATGTACCAGATTCCGTCCGTTATCAAGTCCTCCAGTGGGCGCATGATTCCCGGTTTGCCTGTCACCCTGGAATTAGCTGGAACTTGTCCCTCCTGAAGCATCAGTTCTGGTGGCCTACCATGGTTGCAGACACGTGAGGCTTTGTGTCCGCCTGCACTGTGTGCACTCGCAGTAAGGCCACCCATCAACCACCAGCCAGTCTGCTCCGTCCCCTCCCCGTTCCAGGTCGACCATGTTCTCACATTGCCTTAGACTTCGTTACCGGGCTGCCAACCTCCTGAGGTAATTCAGTTATACTCACAAGCGTTGATAGATTTTCTAAGGCTGTGCATTTCGTGGCTCTTCCCAAACTCTCCACAGCATTGAAGACGGCGGACCTTCTAGTACACCACGTGTTCCGTTTCCATGGCATCCCTGTGGACATCGTCTCAGACAGGGGTCCCCAATCCATCTCACAAGTCTTGAAAGCTTTCTGTCGGCCCTCGGAGCCTCTGTGAGTTTAACCTCTGGTTACCAACCTCAGACCAATGGACAGGTGGAACGGACTAATCAGGACCTGGAGGCAGCGCTCCGCTGTGTCACAGCTCAGAATCCATCTTCCTGGAGCATCCACCTCCCTTGGATTGAATATGCACACAACTCCCAGTCCAGCGCTGCCAAAGGTATGTCGCCATTTGAATGTTCCTTGGGTTACTTACCACCCCTGTTCCCTGCTCAAGAAGAGGAGATTGCTGTTCCTTCAGTTCAGGCCCATCTCTGCCGCTGCCGCAAGATTTGGAAAGATGGCCACTCCACCCTGCTCCGTTCAGTGGACTGCACCAAGCGCTTGGCCGACCACCACCGGACCCCGCACCTGACTACCAGCCTGGCCAGAAAGTTTGGCTTTCTACCAAAGACATTCCACTGAAAACGGACTCTAAGAAACTTTCCCCTCGCTATATTGGTCCCTATGACATTGTCAGCATCATCAATCCTTCGGTGGTTAGGCTCAAGCTGCCTGGTTCCCTGAGAATTAACCCCACCTTCCATGTTTCCCAGATAAAGCCGGGTCTCTGTCAGTCCTGTGCCCCCCCCAGCCAGTCCCCCTATGCCACCCCGGGTGGTTGACGGCCATCCTGCTTTTACTGTCCGGCAGCTGTTGGATGTGCGCCGTCGTGGCCGTGGGTTCCAGTACCTTGTCGATTGGGAGGGGTATGGTCCTGAGGAGCGGTCCTGGATATCCCGTCAGCTCATCCTGGACCCATCCCTGGTCCGGGACTTCCACCGCGAGCACCCTGACAAGCCTAGTGGGTCGCCTGGAGGCGCCTGTTGAGGGGGGGGCGGTCCTGTTATGGTACCGGACCTTCCCTAGTGTTTTCCCTGTGTTTTCCCCTTCCATGTGTTTCCAGTGCTCCCCTGTCCGTCTCTCTCTGTGTTTTAGTTTGTGTGGGTGTGTGTGTTGCCCTGGGCATGGCTCTCCTGGCTCCTGGCTCTACACTCCTGTCTGCAATCAGCTCATCACCTCTCCCAGTCTGTTCACCTGCCTCATCAATTCATCAGCCTGCAGTATATCTACCCTGGCTCCTCACCCACTCATCGCCAGATTGTTGAATCCACTTCAATGGTAGCTTACGCTTCAGGCCTAGTCTCGAGATCTTTCCTAGTTCGTTGTGTTATTAACTGTCGTTTCTCCCTCCAGTACTCCTGGACCACTACTCGCCTGTCTGCCTGCTTGCCAGCTCTCCAACCCACTACCGCCTGATTCCTCCTGCCAGCCCTCACCCTTCTCCCTCACTCATCTCAGCCCTCCAGTCCTCTGCCTCGGCCTGCTTCATCCCCGCGTCATCCATCTCCATTCCCCCACTTTCCTAGCAATAAAACCTGGTTCATTCATATCCACGTTGGTCTGTGTCTGCATTTAGGTCCACATCGCTACTCACAACAGTATGTGTGTTTGTGTTCAGTGGGATAGTTAGCAACCACTGAGTCGTCAACCAAATGTGAAAGGTTAAAAACTAAATGGAATCATCTCTTCACACCAGGTGGAACATCAGTTTCCTTCTGATGTGTGTGTTTGAATGTGTGTTTGTGTGTTGTGAATATGCTCAGTGGAGTGGAGGGTAACTGAGTGACAGGTAGGTCTTAAACTAAATGAAAAACAAACGGAAAGCCTGGCTTTACTTACTGCAGGCATAATATTTGTTTCCATTCTGTTGGTATTGCACTTTGTGTGTGTGTGTGTGGATTGAAAACAGACTTTTTGATTACTTATTATTGAAATTTCTTGGTATCCACAATTTCACTAATAAGGTTCAGATGATGATTTTGGTTGAGCAGCAGCTCTACTGTTGGTTCAGTTGGCTCATTGTGGAGTATCAGAGTGCAGCGTCAATGAAGTTGCATTCACCGACAATGGAAATAGCAGTCTAGCAATCTACAGCGAACTATTGCCAACATTACAAGTAGGTCACTGCTGTGACCAAACTCTCTTTGTGCACTGCCACAAATATGGACAAATTACCATTTACAAATTTAAACAATTAAAAAAAACCCACTTACATTCAGATTGAGGGAAATTAAGAGAAAAATCATAGATATACATTAAAATACATTAAAATACATAAATCAACTATTTATCAGCAGTACAACCATTGAGTAATGTGAATGATGAATAGTAGGACATTTAACTGTAGTACTGATGCTGATACAGTCTATAGTTATTATAGTTATTACAACTGTTATGAAGACATTAAAACTATTTTCCTATAATTCATGGTTTATAAACTGCTTAAGAAGTATTGTTGAGAATTAAATTAATTATCTAAATAATTGACAATAATTTTTCCTTTGATTAGTAAATCCATTATCCTATCCTTAGACCTAAATAAGTTAATTTGTCACAACTTTAGCTGAGCATTGTGGTGTAACACAAGAGTATTGAATTAGCCATTTAGGAATTCCCATTTTTACACAAATTCGCCCATTTTTTAGGTCATTAACCATCTGCATTATGAACCACAGTCCTATCATTTTTGCAGCATTTGGCAGAGTATAAGCATAAAGTATAGCCCTATACACATTAGAAATCATCCTGATACTTTCAGGAGTCCAATCATCAATAAACACCAGTGACCAATTTCCTCTGACAGCCATATATATCCTAAACACTTCCTCCACAATGTTTGACTGTGTGTTAAACTTCAGATCATCGTCTTTTCCTCTCCCTCTCCAGATTTTTATTTTTTTATTAATGCACAATTTTTGCTTACAAATATGTACCAGAGAAGAGACACTGATATACATGTATAAACAGCATTACCACAAAAAAACAACAATGACTGTGGTGCAGGTAAATATAGTATATTGCATTCAAATGGTCTATTTCAGGATGGATCTCACATGTTGAAAATTCAGCATCACTTAAATTAAACACATATTTAAATCTATTCAACGTCATCATATGCTTCACATACTTCACAATCTTAACAGGCTAGTGCCATGCCAGTGCCATGTTTTATTTACCAAAGTTTGACCTCCAGCAGCAAATAGGGGATTATTCTCTATGGGGCATATTGGTAAAGACCAAACATTAAAGGCTAAAGATTTCTGTAAAATTTTGCTACCTCACAGGAGAATTGGTTTAAAGGATTATCATATTTGAATTTGATTTCAGGGGGATACCATAATGCTGAAAACCCAGACACTCTTGCTATATTCAGATAAGCCTATTTTAGTTTTGCATGTGTAGTCCTGTGACAAAGGAAATCTTGCATTGTACGCCAGGTAGTATGAAACAACATTAAGAACTCCTGGTCCACGACTTCTTCTAGGTCTCATGAATTTGTTGTAGCTAATTCTAGGTTTCCTTTTGTTTGGGGAGTTTGAGTGGAATAGTTGAACTAAGAAATGATATTCTAGGTCGGACAACCATAACTTTTATGTTTAATTTGTCATGGAATAATGTATACATAGGCCACAGCTGGCCATGAAACTACTGGTCAGGAGATTGTCAGATTACTTTTGAGCATCTTAAAATGAGGGATTTTGTGTACAAATAGCTGTAATTCCTAAATAAAACCAAAATCAACCAAAAATGTTTTTTCTGACACTTTAGGCCCATAAAACTATGTTCAGCTCATTTTTTATACTGTTTTGACTTATTACCAAGAATTTCATACATGCAGCAAAAGGGGTGCATGCAAATCTCAGTATGCAAATAACACATCTGCTAAATAATGCATCCAAACTGCAGCTTTACTTTTAGAGATCAATAAATGAGTCAGTGATGATTACACATCTATTTGCCAGTTTGACACACAGTATGAATGGTACGTCAGTGATTTCAACTGGCCTAAAGAGTAGATACAACACAGCAACTCTTGTCTGTCTGTCAGTCTGGCATTTAATTAATTCAGCCATTAAGTACACTTAGACATACATTACAATGCTTTTATTAGGGCATGCTTTAATTTTAGACCAACGCGATTGATTAAGTGCTACTTTTACTGAGTGAAATAAAACACTGACAAGTCTAAATATTCCTACACTATAGCCATTAAATGCTTTCTCACCAAGACACACAAATGATAACATTTTCAAACATTACATTAAAATTATTAAAATGCCTATCGGCTCTCGCATCAGCTTTGCACAAATGTGTGAGTCGCATGCTATTCTCGGTAGGCAGAATTCAGCACAATACAGTTGCTGAAGTTCTCTGCATGTTTTGGACCACATCGAGAGAATCCTCTATTCATTTCTGTGTTGTTAAAAATGCTCACACTGTGTCAAAAAATGGTCACAAAATAATTTGGTTGCAGTCTCAAACTCTGTGAAACACTGTGAACACAAAAGGAAACACAAAGTAAATCAGTGATGACATGGCAGTAACCATGACAGAATGAATCATTAATGACTGAATTTATAAATGAATTAGGTAAGTTCTGAAAAATAAAAAATGAAAACTTTGTTTCTTCTTGAGAGGGGTTGGACTTTGTTCTATGCTGGAGTTGTCCCAGCTGAGAGGCGGAGAGCAGGCGTGGGCTTATTAATAGCTCCCCGGCTCTCAGCCAATGTGTTGGAGTTTACCCCCGTGGACGAAAGGGTTGCTTCCCTGCGCCTTCGGGTTGGGGAACGGGTCCTGACTGTGGTTTGCGCCTATGCGCCAAATAGCAGTTCAGAGTACCCACCCTTTTTGGAGTCCTTGGAAAAGGTACTGGAGAGTGCCCCTACTGGGGACTCCATCGTCCTACTGGGAGACTTCAACGCTCATGTGGGCAATGACAGCGAGACCTGGAGGGGTGTGATTGGGAGGAACGGACTGTCCGATCTGAACCCGAGTGGTGTTCAGTTATTGGATTTCTGTGCTAGTCACAGTTTGTCCATAACTAACACCATGTTCAGCCATAAGAGTGTCCATAAGTGCACTTGGCACCAGGACACCCTAGGTCGACAGTCAATGATTGACTTTGTAGTCGTATCATCTGATCTGCGACCGTATGTGCTGGACACTCGGGTAAAGAGAGGAGCAGAGCTGTCAACTGATCACCACCTGGTGGTGAGTTGGATCAGGTGGCGGGGGAAGAAGCCGGACAGACCAGGTAGGCCCAAGCGAATAGTGAGGGTCTGCTGGGAACGTCTGGCTGAGGACCCTGTGAAAATGGTCTTCAACTCCCACCTCCGGAGGAGCTTCAACCACATCCCGGAGGTAGTGGGGAGCATGGAGTCTGAGTGGGCCATGTTCCGCGCTGCCATTGTCGAGGCGGCTGCTCGAAGCTGTGGTAGCAAGGTCGCTGGTGCTAGTCGTGGCGGTAATCCCAGGACCCGCTGGTGGACACCAGAGGTGAAAGGGGCCGTCAAGCTGAAGAAGGAGACTTACAGGTCATGGTTGGCCTGTGGGACTCCCGAGGCAGCAGACAGCTACCGGCAGGCCAAGCGATCTGCGGCTCGGGTGGTCACTGAGGCAAAAACCCGGGTGTGGGAGGAGTTTGGTGAGGCCATGGAACAAGACTTCCAGTCGGCGCCGAAGAAATTCTGGCAAACTGTTCGGCGACTCAGGAGGGGAAAGCGGAACCCCGTCCACACGGTCTTCGGTGTGGGAGGGGAGTTGCTGACCTCAACTGAGTCTATAGTTCGGCGGTGGAAGGAATACTTCGAAGATCTCCTCAATCCCACCAACACGCATTCTGAAGAAGAGGCAGAGCCGGAGGACTTTGGGCTGGGCCCTCCCATCACTGGGGT